>CAUYRH010087427.1:0-14765 GCA_963574655.1 Perodicticus potto
ACCACAGAGGAAAGATGATGAAAATGAGTATGGGGTCAATGCTCTGTTCCACAAAGGGTAGTGCTGCCTTTAGTACCCTCTGTGTTCCCATCTTATAATATTTTATTGGTAGCAGTTGTAAACTATAAAACCTCCCTCCAGAGTACATTGTAACCTAACTCATGCTCACAAGAACTCAGGAAGCTCCAATCTGCCACTGTGTGGCCATAGAGCACACAGAACGTTCTGTGTAGTATAATTGAAATGAAGGATTTTAGAGCTGGAATAAACCTTAGAGGTCACCTAATCTTCTAACCAATAATGAAACACCACCAAAAGGGACGTATCTCTCCTCTGTAAATGCTTCCTCTCAGTACTGATTTCCTTTTGTAATTTTTTTTTTCTTTTTGATCTTCAAGTCTGGGTCACAGTGAGACATTCCACATCCATGTTTCTGTAGCATTTTCCTTCTCCCTGTGTGCACTCTATAGTCCAGCTAGACCACAAGCTCACTAGGAAAGGACAGCATTTAGTGCTGTATGATTTACCATCTCAAATAGGTCTGTGATTAGTAGAGATCTGCTTTACTATTGTGCTATGTCGGGAGGAATTTCTGAATGAGAAAATGTACATTCCACCCAGTCACCATACCTGGAAGAGTGGCTCATCTGGCTGACATGTGCCTTCATTTCTTCTATCTGTTCATTCAACATAGTGACTTCAGTCTTTGCGTGCAGTCTTTGGTTTTTATTTTTTTTTATTGGAAGCTTTTTTTTCATTCTGCACTGGATGGTCAATAGGCCAGTATTTATTCATCACTTACCTAGCATATAACCAGAGTTATGTTCTGTATATGTCATGTTACTGTATTAGAGAAACAGGGATCAGATTCTCTAGGAATCTACATGAAGAGAAAATTGTAAATGAACAGGTATCTGTGCTTTACTAAATGTTCTGCAAGGACAGAAGCAATAGTATCTGGTACACTGGACCTTTCTGCTGTAGCTGAATGTCCTTCAGCCTGATGATGTCTTTGAGCTCTACCACCAACTGCTCTGTGCAAGCCAGGTGTTTCAGAACACTCTCATGTGTTCTGGTAAAGTTCATCCTAGTTTCCTGAGTTTATTGCTAGTTTTCAGATAAAAAGATAAAGTGGCCAGCACAGCAGGGAAAAGGTATTATCTTCCAAACATGAGTTTCCTTGCTCCAACTTCATTCTTTATTTTGCCTGACTCATATCCTATTAAGAATCTTTCAAACTTTGATCCAATAATAATAATAATAATAATAATACTAACAACAGACATTATACTATCTTCAGTATTTTATAAATGGTAAAAATTTAATAAATGTTATCTCATCTAAAGTATTCTCCTACTTGTACCAAAGATAAAATTAAAGAGAAGTATACATCACAAACCATTTAGAAAAAGAGTTCAGGGTGGAGCCTGTGGTGCAAAAAAGTAGGGTGCCAGCCCCATATACCTGAGGTGGTGGGTTCAAACCCAGCCCTGGCCAAAAACTGCAATAAAAAAGAAAAAGAGCTCAAAATTTAGGTTAAGAGAGTCATTTAAAGCCAGTATGCCCACACAGAGATCTGTCTCAGTAGAAGAATCCTCATGAAAGCTGTGCTAAGTGGAAGTGTGGGATTGGAACTGCCACAGAGAGTCCCTATCAAAGTGATGCAGTGTTCTGCTGCTCAGGAAAGGACAGGGACCCCTATTTTTTCTGCCAAGGTGAACACAAAAAGCAGTACCATTACAGACCCTCATCACAAAACATAAACAAGCTCACTCATTCAAAATCCAAAAGGGTCAGATTCCTCAGCAAAGTTCAGGATCCTTTTCTGCCCATAGATCTCTAGGTAATTGTGCCATACTTCCATAAACCCCCTGCCAACAGGATAAGAAAAGTAACATTTGAACCCCCAAGACTGTAAATTCAGGGGCCTTCCATATTGGATTCCTCCCTCCCCTGCTGGAGATACTTTTCCCACTGGCTTATCACTCTCTCTATTACTCTTTTCCTGTCAATGAACTCTATCCTATTGGTTATCTACGTGGTCTGTGGTTTCATTCTTCCAACTCAGAGACCAAAGACTAGGCATACTGAGAAATTTTCACAATGAGGGCAATGCCTACTGAAACTGTGAGAGCAATGCCACTGCCAAGAGTCTCCACTAGGGTGATGACTAGTGGAACCATGGTAGCAAGACTGCCACCAAGACCCCACAACCACAGAGCTACCAGTGTGCAAGGCCAACCACAGAGAGCTGGGTGCAAGCCTCACCCAAGCCATAGGCACAGGACTGCCCAAGTTCTTGGGGACCCATCTTGCCCACCAGAGTGCAGAGGAGGCTGGACATAGAGTCAAAGGAGATTATTCTGGAGCCTTTAGAACAGTGGTTCTCAACCTTCCCAATTGTCACATTGTTACAAATGGAACAAAGGGGCCATGAGCCACAGGTTAAGAATCGTTGCTTTGGACCCAATATCTGTTCTTCTAGGCTTCATACTTACTTGGGCCTATCACCCTTTTTCTCTTCCCTATTTCTCCCTTTTAAATGGAAACATGTATGTGGGGTCAGAAATCCCCACATGTATGTCCCATGTACGTCTCATTCGAATGAGCCACTAATGAGACAAATTGGCTTCTTCCTTCACAGAAAAAGCAACAGGTTTGGGCTACCCTGAGGCAAACACAAAGACTGTTTTCTGGTCATCCAGAGACAGATACTTTGAAGTTTTTGCAGTCTTTGGTTCCAAGGAGTTAGAAACTGAAAAGCTTCTTGCCTGGAGACATGGTCCAGAGGATGACAAAATGTTTTACATTTTGTCAAAAGCCTAAATATCTCAGCACTGTGGAGAAACAGAGTCATAAACCCATTTAAGGTTAACTTGGTGAGTGCATGAGGAGTTTCAGAAAGCATTTCCCCTGTAGCTCTGTCTCTCTTATTTGTATGTAGATTTCTTACTCAAAAGCTGAGGCTGGTTTACAAGGAGTTAAGGTAAAAAAGCACTGTACTGGTTTGGAGACTTGATGTCTGCCACTTAGGTTTAGAGTTAGATAGAGGAAGTTAGATAATGGTGAATGTTGTAAATCATAGATTAAGTGTGCACGTGACTGCCAATGTATATAAGAAGTAAAGTTAATTTGCTACATGCCACAATAGAGTTTGTAGCCTGCTTCTTGTGCCCCTTCTCAACATTACACAGCGAATTTACACCGGAGGCAAAACTGCAGCCCCTCACATCTCTGGTCACTCAACACATGTACACTGTGATTGGCCCACCATTATATCTTGGAAGGACATAGCTTGTTTGGATTTCACAGGCTCACAGATAAGACATTGGACTTTTCAGCTGGTGCTGCAGTCACTTAATAGTTTGTAGCCATGAGCATGGAAAGAATGTATTTGTATGTCAGAAGGGGATAAGTTTTACAGGCCCAGGGGTGGAATGCTGTGGTTGGCATGTCTCCTCCAACACTCATATTCAAACTTAATAGCCAATGTGGCAGTATGACAGAATGGGGGTTTAAGAGGTTACCAAATCATAAGTCTCTGCCCACAGGAATAGATAAATTCATTCATGGATTAACAGATGAATGTCTTAATGGGTACCACAGGAGGGGAACTGGTGGCCCTATGAGAAGAGGAAGCGAGACCTGAGCTAGCACATCAGCATAATCAGCCTCCCCACCCTATAATGCCCACATCACTCTGGAGCAGCACAGAGAGCCCCCACCAACAGGAAGACCCTCACCAGCTACAGCCCATGACCTTGGACTTCTCAGCCTGCACAACAAATAAATTCCTTTTCTTTACAAATTAAAGAAATGGACTAAGGAGCAGAATAATATGCTTCCATATAATAAGAGCATACTAGAGGTATATTTAGAAATGTAAAAATTGCAATCTATTTCAAAAGGAATTATTTGATATTCTGAAAATTATGTGAAATGAGAGAACAACATGAATTAGGATTTTAAAACTCAGAAATGAAGAGACAGAACTCATGAAAAATTTGCTATCAAAGAAAAAATACTTTCTGAATAAAAGGTAGAATAAAATGAGAACAAAAATAACACAAATAGAATACGTTAAGTTAAATAAAACCAAAAAATAAGAGAGTGCAAATAAAGATTTTAGTAAAAAATAGTGAAAACAACTCAGATAAAGTGATAAATACTGAAGATCATCAAAGACCAAACAAATGGATAATAGAAATCTCCAAAGAAGAAAACCAGAACAAGGGAAAAGATCCCATACTACTACACACTACATAATTCAAGAAAATTATTATGAAATAAAAATATGTGAAATCATATATTGAAATAGCGTACTAGAGTCCTCACAAACATAAACCCCAGATTACAAACATCAGTGCATCTGGCAATAAAATTATTAGACAGGAAGGAAGGAAGGAAGAGAGGGAGGGAGGAAGGAGGAAAGAAAAATTAAGTGAAGGAGGAAGAAAAGAAAGGAAGGAAGGCAGGATGAGAGTTAGACGGACACTTATAAATAAATAAGTACCCACTGCGCATCTACAAAAATATGTTTGTCATTTAATAACACATTGGGCTTTAGTGATTTATTTGCCTAATATTTATGAAGTAACATAACAACCCTACATGGGCAGCTTGTTCTGCCTGTGCCTGCACAAGCTGTGATTCCAAATTTGTACTTAATTCCTCCTTCTCTTGGAGTTTAATTCTTATTTTCATTACTTCCTGTGTTGAATGCTATTCATGCAGAAAATGCAAGAGATAAAGTCTTTACAAGACTTACTATATATATATGATCTTTTGTTCTAATTTTCCCTTTACAACCATTTAATCATACTTTTATTACACTAATGAAAAACAAGAAAAACCACCTGTCCTCATTTTCTTTTTTTTTTTCTTTTTCTTAGAGATAGAGTCTCACTTTGGTACATTAAGTCTGCTCTATTTTAAATATCCAGAATGGGTTTAGTTGAGTATTTCTTTTAAAAATATGATTGTTACATAGTATCAAGTAATAGGTTCAGGGATTTTTTAAAAGTTATTCAGTGTCTTCTTTGTCCCTGGCTCTACAATGCTGTTCACTAGCAATGGTTGGAGTAGTTGTTTAAGAAGAGACATGCACAGAAGTCTAATCATAATGACTCAGGCATATTACAAGGAAGAAAGAGGAATACACTGTGCTTTTTTCCATGTACAGATTATGGTGAGAAGAAAGTATATGAATAAATACTGACTTAATGTGCAATTAAATAAACAACTTCAGTAAAAAATAATGTAATGTTTCTATGTGTGGAAAATAAAGTTGATGAATATATGTGCACAATATTCAATAATACTATACCTTTTCTTTACTGAGCAAAGAGAACTGGATTAAACCTTCCTTGACATTTAAGTTGGGACAAGCAGGAGTAAACAAGGCCTGTCCCAACAAACCCATCTAGTGACCATCTTTTAGAAAGTTCATTCAAGCTCTGGAATTTTTCTCCCACTTCTGATGGCAGAGAGCCTCTGTCCAAGCTGGCTTTACAGTTTAATGTGGGCTTTGCGAGTTCTCAGTGACTTTGAGACAACAAGGCCTGCAAAGAAAAGGACCCTAGTTTACAAACATGATTGTCCCATTAAAGGCTCCCTTTAGGGACTCTTCCTTGAAATCCCTGAGATCTCTTTGCTGCTTAGGTAGGTCATGGCTAATGTGCACATTGCTTGTGGAACTAAATTTACATACAATCATAGTTATTCTTCTATTTGAGGCTGTTTCTTCTCTACTTTTAGATTTATGTTCTTCATTCCTAAATGTCCCTAGCTACCTGATTACATTTTCATAAAATATAATATATTTTATAATTTATTTTAAATAAAACAATATACCTAGACACATAGGCCCAAGGGTTTTATTAACATACCTTCTTAGTTCATACTGGTCTTTAACCAGAATGTTAAGATCTTCAAAGCCTCTGTGGTTCTACTCTTATTGTGAAAGACATTGTGCTATATTCTGTAGAAGAGGTTAGTACCAAGAGTATTTTAAAAGGCATAATAGTATTTTCAAAGAAAAGTTACAATTATGCCTAAATTTAATATATTGCCCCAAATATATTTATCTAAAGAAGGTAAATTTCTTTCTTTCAAATGACTATAGCTATTTTAAAATTCTCCTAGGGTAGTGATTAAGAAACATTTAGAAAGATCCTCAAGTCTTATTAACTACCACTGTTTCTGATCTTTAATCAATCCCTGCCATCATTTATCTCATTTTTTTTAAACAGAGTCTACCTCTGTCTGCTGGGGTTGAGTAGCATGGTGTCATAGCTCACAGCAATCTGAAACTCATGAGCTCAAGCTATTCTCTTGTCTCAGTCCCCTGAGTTGCTGATACTACATTTTCCTGCCACACCCCTGGCTAGTTTTTCTATATTTGTAGATGCAGGTCTTGCTTTGCTCTAGTTGACCTCAAACTCCTGAGCTCAGGCAATCCACTGTGTCTGCCTTCCAGAGTACTAGGATCACAGGCATGAGCCACTGTGCCTGGCCTAATTAGTTCATTTTATTTTTCTAAAAAATATCTTAATTTCACTTCACATTTTATTTATTTTTATTTATTTTTATTTCAGATGAATATGAGGGTACAAATGATTAGTTTACATTGCTTGCATTTGTTAGGTAATGTTCAAGTTGCAGTTGAAACCTTCACCCAGGGGGCATGCTGAACACCCTCATATTCTGCACATTAGGAGACAGCAAGTCAATCTCCATCCTCCCTCTCCTCTTTCCCTCTTCTTTCCTCCCTCGACTTGAATTTAATTTTGTTTTTCTCTCATGTGGGGATGTAGTGTTTACCTATTGTTTTCATATTAGTATTGAGCTCGTTGGCAAGTTGCTTTTCTATTCTTATGATACTTTACTAAGAAGAATGTACTTCAACTCCATCCAGGTAAATACAAAAGATGTGAAATTTCCATATTTCTTCTTTCTGAGTATTATTACATGGTAGACATGTGCCACAGTTTATTAATCCATTCATGAGTTGATGGGAATTTGGGTTGTTTCCATATCTTGGCAACTGTGACCTGAGCTGCAATTAACGTAATAGTGCAAATGTCCTTATGGTAAAATGATTTTTTTCTTCTTCTGAGTATATACCTAGTCAAGAGATTGCGAATCAAATGGAAGGCTTATCATGTCACATTTTGAGGGATATTTGTGTTTGATGTGAAATTTATAGTAAGCAATCATTTTCTTTGGCACTTTAAAGATGGCTTTTCATCATCTTCTGGCTCTCATCATTTCATTGCAATGTCTATGGTTAGGCTTATTGCTGTTTCTTTGAAAGCAATGGATCTTTGTCCTCTGATTGCTTTTGAAGATTTTATACTCATCACTGGTTTTCAGATCTTTTACTATGTTGTGCTTTAGATACAGTTTGCCGTCTAGCTCATTAGCTTTTGCATCATTTCCTGAAGCTGTAACTTACTATTATTTCTCAACTTTGGAATTCTAAGCAATTATATCTCTTTTTGTTTGTTTTATTTTAATTTCAAAGTACCTTTTCTACACAGTAAAGGTTATCAGAAGTTTGTTTTTTTTTTTTTTTTTTGAGACAGAGTCTCAGTATGTCATTCTCGGTGGCATCACAGCTCACAGCAACCTCAAAATCTGGGGCTTAAGTGATTCTCTTGCCTCAGCCTCCACAATACCAGGATATTTTTTGTTGTTCTGGTGGTGGTGGTCATTGTTGTTTAACATGACCCAGACATATTCAAACCCACCAGCCCCTGTCTATGTGGTTGGTGCCCTAACCATTGAGCTATAGGTGCCGAGCTGGAATCTTTGTTTTTAAAACTTGAAATTATTACAGGGTACAAATGTTTTACTACATGAATTTTTGTATAGTTAGTTATAAGTGTGCCCATCACACAGATAGTGTACATTTTACCCATTAGATGTGAATTTGCTCTTACCCTCCTTCCTCCTCCGATATGCTTGCTTTCCATTCAGTTTTACTATCATTTGTGCACATCAGTGTTAATTGAATAATGAATGTACATGATGTTTGATTTTCCATTCTTGTGATACTTCCCTTAGGAGAATGGTTTGGTACCATCTAGGTTGCAACAGAAAGTTTTAGTTCACCCTTTTACGGCTGAGTAGTGTCCCACATTCTATTAATCCACTCATGTATTAGTGGACACTTGAGTTGATTCCACATCTTTGTGATTGTGAATCATGCTGAAATAAACATTTCAGTGCTGGTGCATTTTTGCTAATATGACTTCTTTTACTTTGGTTAGATATGTAATAGTGGGATTTCTGGATCCAATAGGAGGTCTACTTTGGGTTCTTTGAGGATTCTCCATACTGTTATCCACATAGGATGTGCTATTTGCAGCCCTGAGTACAGTGTATAAGTATTCCTTTTTCTCTATATCCTTGCCAGCATCTATTGTTTTTGGATATTTTAATAAAAACCATTCTAACAGAGGTATGGTGATTTGTCATTGTAGTTTTAATTTGTGTTTCTCTGATGATTAGTGATGCTGAGCATATTTCATGTATTTGTGGGCCATTTGCCTATCTTCTATTGAAAAGTTCCTGTTTGAGGGGTGAGAAGTAAGATGGCCAACTGAAGGCAGCTTTCAACAGAGGCTCCAGTCCACAGGGAGAGATACTAGACAGAATAGACTTAGTAAACCTGAAGGTGGGGGGATGATATAAGAATGAATATAGATAAGTGAACATCATCTCTGCAGAGGCAAGCTATGAATCCAAAAAAACATATTCCAGGTACAAAACCCATTGACAAGAAGATGAGAGTTCACTCACCCAAGAGATAGATTCACTGCATGCTCTCAGCAAGTGATCAGGGAGCAAAGGACCTCTTATTTTATCCAGCAACCCCGCCAGCCTGGAGCCTGTTATGGGAGAGAGCCTTAAACACTGGGCCTCCTTCTCCAGGGAAGTCTCAGTAGTGAGCCTATGCATCATCCTGCTTGGCATAAAATTGAACAAGTATTTTCTCTGTAACTCTGAACTACCAGTCCATCCTTCCCCTCTCTCCTAGCAAACTGTGGGCCTGACCCCTGCCAGAGTATTTGGCAATTCCATGAGAGGCCTGGGAATAGTGTGGGCCACTGGACACCAGCATTGAAACAGTAGCTTGAGTGGGAGTTGGAGGTCTCGAGGAGAGAGGGACAGGTGGAAGAGAGAGAGACAGATGCCATCTGTTCACATCCTGGTCAGATTTTGGCAGGGCCCTCTCCTGAACTCATTACTCACTGGAGCGAACTGGGCTTCAGCCCCTCCAGGTTGCTGGTGGCAGTGTGTGGTGGGGCACTGACTGCGTGAAAGGGGGAAATGCACCTACATGGTGTGCAGTGGCAGGCGAAGGCCCTGATGCCTCTGGTCTGAATTTGGAGGTGCACTTCTCTGATCCTGTTGCCCACTGGAGAGAACCAGGCTTCAGCCCCACGGTTTACTGGAGGTGGTGCGTGGCAGGGATGAAATGTTTTCTCCCCTCTGACTCAGGCATATGTACTCCCTTAACCAATTTCTTACTGGAGGGAAGCAGGCTCCAGGCTGATGGGGTCGCTGACAGCAGTGTGTGGAGGCAGGGGACAGAGGTGCTGACGCCTCTGGACTGACTCTTCGGTGGGGTGTGCCTTCCTGACCCCATGGCTCACCAGAGGGAATCAGATTCTTGTCCCTCAGGCTTCTGGAAGGGAACTTCCTGTGGATCCCTAATACTGGTTTGCTGGAGACCCTTTGAACTTTCCCTGTCAAGCAATGATTGTACTTCCTGGGACAATTAGATTACAACACTTGACCTGGACTCTTCACACAGGGACCCTCCGAGGTTGAGCAGTGCTCTTTTTGTAGTGGGAGGGACTGATTCTCCTCTACCAGCTGTTGCTGGTGGGGGTTGGGGTACTTCAGTCGCTTGTATCTCTCCCCAGGTGTGATTTCAGCCTAATACCACAACAGATTAGGGTTGGATAGAGGTTGGCTGACTACAAGACAGAGCCAGCCAGCTAGTATCACACAAGTGGGTCCTCAGAGTCTCTGTCTATAGGTCTGAAAGAGACCTTTGTAAAGCTGTAAGGGAAAAGCCACAATCACCAGCCCCATTTAATTGGTAAAGAGATGATTAACTCCACTTCCTGGGGCCCTCAATACAAACTCACCCTACCAAATTTACCAACCAAACTGCAAAAAATAATCATGGGGAGGAACCAGTAGCAAAACTTTGGCAACATGAATAACCAGAGTACATCAACTCCCCCAAGGAATGACAAAGGAGATACAAAAGAAGATGCCATTCAACTCACCCCTCCAAAGACAAATGTTGTCTAGATGTTAGGTTCGTTTCTCTGGTTTGCAGCATTGCTGATAACACAGGAAAATAGATTTGGATCTAGAATTTACACCCCTCAGATAAGTGGGTGGAAGTGGATGGAAGCCAAATGAGAAGAGCTTTGCATTAAGAGGACTGAATGAAGTACACAACACCCAGGCCAAATCAAGTGTCAGAAACAAGAATGTGGAAGAAAAACAGCAGATACTAGCCAGATCTCAGGAAGTGAGACACCTCCCTCCAAATGGGAGCTCCATAATGGGGGACTGGCCAGCCAGTGAACAGGGTTCAAATTCTCTTCACCTTATCTCACAGGAGAGCAGTTGTTAAATCCCAGTTCTCCTTCATTATTGAGGTCCCACCACTAACCTGGGCCCCATTCTGTCTGGCACAAAAGACCAAATATTTTTCTTGCAATCCTGAGCACCCAGATCGCCATTCCCCCACCCCAGATGCCAGAAGGGCTGCCCTTTGTAGAGTCTTGAGTATTTGACTGTCTCACTGAGAAGCTTGGGAAGTCTGCTGGCTCCCAAGCTGCAGCATGAGAACAGTAGCATAGCAGTCTAAGCTTAGGGAGAGGGTGAACTACCCATCTCCAGATTCTCAGCAATTCTCAGGCAGCTGTGTTTTCTGGCCTTCTGGACAACTTCTGAGCTCCAGTGTGGGGAGGCAGTGCTTAAATTACTTTGAATTGTGACTGAACTTTGAACCTGCCCCCTCCAAAAGGCATGACTCTCTGAGCTTGATTAGATGGGCAAGTGGGTGTCTAAGTGACTTTGGACTGAACTTTGGACCTCCAGGCTCTGCCAGAAAAGACTTTCTTAGCTCAATTGGGTCACTTTGGACTGATCTCTGGAACTCTGGCCTCCACAAGGAAGAGCAATCTGAGCCCAATTGTGTGGATGAGGCTGAGTTTTAAGTGACTTTGGACTGAACTTTGGATTAAGAATCTCCACTGGGTGGAGGCTCTCTGAGCTCAGTTGGGTGGGTTGTGCCTGGTGCATGAGCAACTCTTCTCTGAACTTTAGACCTGAACACCCCACTGGGTGGCAGCCCTTTGAGGTAGATTGGACAGGCAGCACCCAGTGGCTGAGCAACTTTGTCTGAGCTCTGTGCCTACACTGTCCACAGAGATGAGGCCCTCAGCATTCTATTGGCTGGATGGTTGCCAGCACATAGACATCTCTCCTGAACTCTGTGCCAGTGCTGTCATCTGGGCAGCCAGGTGGAGGGGTACCGACCCCCCAACCAAAGCAAGTGACATGGCCTCAGGTGCTCCCGAAGGAACGTTGCCCTAAGATGGGAAAAACTTCTTTATCTGTGGACATGCCTTAGAAAAAACATTCAGTTGAGATGTTCACTGGAGGAAGTAACCATAAGGCTTCGCAGGGTGAAGCTGGGGGTTGGGCACTTGCAGAGGTTACGGGAAGAGGTGCTTTGTCTTTTTCTCTTTTTTTATTTATGGCCAAGCTTCAAGTTTTGGGGAACTTCTATCAGACTAACAGACAGCCAGACACTATTGTGGTTAAGCTTGCAGTATGATGTTGAGAAAGTACGTTTAATTTAGATTAACTATATACGTATCCAGCAGCTTCTGTGCTGAACAAAGAATTTTCATGGCAGCTTCTGCTGTTTCATCATTGTTCGTTCCTTTTTCTATTTCTATACTTTTATCTGATCAGTGTGTATAAAAACACCCCAAAAATGTGGATTGTCACTGTGTGCCTGAGCGAGCACCAGTCTCCCTTTCATTAATCATTTTGTGCACAATACTTTCCTCTGTGTCCCTGATCAGTTAAGTTCCACGGTCGACTACAGCCAGGTGAGCTCGATTTGGTGGACAGAGCCAGAGCTGGAAGAGCTATTTTGATTGGAACTCTGAGCCAGTACTATCACTAATTATTGTCTCCCTGGAGTCACTATGTGGGGCTAAAGACTTGTCACTTTTATGCCTTTGTCACTGGCATTTATGGGTGGTACTGCAATGGTGAGGAGTAGAATCATCAGGGAAAACCTATCAATTCAACTAAAAAAGTATAATGGACATATTAAAAAAGAGAAGAAGAAGAAGCTTAAAATACTCATGAGGAGGAATCAGCTGAAGAACTCTGGCAACATGAAAAATCAGAGCAGATTAACACTTCCTGGGGATGTCAAAACAACTACAACAGAGAATTCCAACACAGAGAAATTGCTGAAATGTGAGAATTAGAATTTAGAATATGGATGGCAAATATAATTGGAATGGAGGGAAAGATGGATTCAGAGGACCAAAAAATTGTTCAGAAGTTGTCTGAAGAAATTAATGAATTCAAAGACAAAGTCACAAAGGATATGAACATAATGAGGAAAGATATAGCAGGGCTTAAGGAAGTAAGAAAGGTATTTGGGGTGGTTCAAAATACAGTAGAGTCCCACAGAAATATAGGTGAACAGTGAGAAGAAAGAATCTCAGGTAAAGGGGGGGCACCTGTGGCTCAAAGGAGTAGGGCACTGACTCCATACACTGGAGGTGGTGGGTTCAAACCTGGCCCTGGCCAAAAACTGAAAAAAAAAAGAATCTCAGATAAAGAAGACAAAACTTTTGAAGTATCTCAAGCATTCAAAGAGGTAGAAAAATGAAGAAAAAGAACAGAATATTCCCTGAGACAGGTATAGTATCATCCCAAGAAATCAAACTTCTGAATTACAGAGATTCCTAGAGAATAGGATGATCTCAAAGGCACAAATTCTCTGCTCCAAGACGTTATGGTGGAGAAATTCCCAAGTATTGCAAGAGACACAGAAATTCAGATAGTAGATAGTTTCATAACCCCAGTATAACTTAGTGCAAACAAAGCATCTCCTATACACTTGGTAATTAATTTTGCCAATGTTCATATGAAGGAGAAACTTTTGCAAGCAGCCAGATTTTTCTTATTTTGTTAGAAAAATATTATTTACAAAGAGAAAAGTATAAGGATATCTACAGATCTTTCAGCCAAAACTTTCCAAGCCAGAAAAGGATAGTCATCAACCTTCAACCTTCTTAAACAAAACAATTTTGAGCTCAGGATCCTATACCCTGCTAAACTGAGCTTCATTTGTGATGGATAAGTCAAATGCTGCACTGACATACACATGCTGAAGAAATTTACCATGACTAGACCATCTCTACAAGAAATACTCAGACCCTTTCTTCAGAACAATCAATAGGAAGGTACACCACCAAAGTAAACCTACCCAGAAATTGAAGAACAAACCCTATTTTCCACAATGGTGAGAGGCATATAAATTAGCTCTTGAATTCTTAAAAACAAGATGACCAAAACTCTACCACATCAATCATTTCTCTCAATTAAGGTGAACTGTCCTTTAAAGGGGCATAGGCTGGCCAACGGGATACAAAAGCTTAGGCCAGATATCTGTTGTCTACAAGAAACTCACCTTACCTCAAAAGATAAAACAAGACTCAAGGTGAATGGATGGGCAATGGTATTTCAGGCAAATGGAAAGCAGAAAAAAGCTGCAGTTGCAATCTTTTATCCAGATACAATGTCATTCAAACCAACAAAAATAATGAAAGACAAAGACTGAAACTACATACTGGTCAAGGGAATCACACAATATGAAAAGATTTCAATAGTTAACATCTAAGCACCTTATCTGAATGCTCCTCAATACATAAAACTAACCCTAACTGATCTGAACAATATGATATCTTCCTGCACTGTAATAGTTGGAGATTTTAACACCCCATTGGCAGTACTGGACAGATCACCCAAGCAGAATCCAAACAAATAAATACTGGACTTAAACAATTCCCTAGAACAAATGGACTTAATAGACATTTATAGAACACTTTATCCTAACAAAACCGAATGTGCATTCTTCTCATGAGCCCATGGATGATCATCCAAATTGATCATATCTTAGGTTACAAGAATAACCTGAACAAATTCAAAAAATAGAAATAGTAGGGGATAATAATAGAAATAATAGAAATAATAATAGAAGATACAGGGGTATCTTCTTAGAAAATATTCAATAAAAGTTGAACTCAATAGTAACAGAAATATTTATCCTCAAATAAAAATCATGGAAACCAAATGACTGTATGCTGAATGATAGCCAGGTCATAGATGAGATCAAGAAGGGGATTATTAGATTTCTGGAAGAAAATGTTAATGAAGCCACAAGCTATCAAAACTTCTGGGATACTGGAAAGGCAGTCCTTAGAGGGAAACTTGTAGCATTAGAAGTCTTCATCAAGAAACCAGAAAGACAGAAAGGCATCAGCCTAATGGGCCATCTCAAGCAACTGGAAAAGGAAGAGCATTCGAACCCCAACCCAGCAGAAGGAAAGAAATAACAAAAATTAGAGCAGAATTAAATGAAATTAAAAACAAAAGAATTATTCAGAAGATCAATGAAACAGATGGTTTCATATCAT
>CAUYRH010087428.1:0-26951 GCA_963574655.1 Perodicticus potto
ACATGGATGGAGCTGGAACATGTTCTCCTTAGCAAAGTATCTCTAGAATGGAAGAAAAAGTATCCAATGTATACACCCCTAATATGAAGCAAATTTATATCTTTCAAGAGAAGGCTACAACCCATTTATTGCACAATAAGATGGGGAAAGGGGAGAGGGAGGGAAGAGGAGGGAGAGAGTGGGGGGAAGAGAGGATAAAGGGTGAGATCACACTTGTGATGCATATTTGAAGGGTCAGTAGAAAACTTCTAAATACGGATCAAAAATGTTTTCACATAGTAAATGAGAAAATATCATGAACGTTATATCAATCAGGTTGATAAAAATATCTCCGATTGTATGTGAAGCCCATACACTGTACCCCATGACTGAATTATTGTACACAGTTATGACTCAATAAAAAATAAAAAAAATAAAAAACAGATTAATATAAGAGTATACACAATTGGGTTACACCGTTTGCATTTGTTACCTAGTGTCTGAGTTATAGGTACATCCTTCTCTCATGAGGTGTCTATGTTATTAATTTTTAAAGGAAAGTTCTCTATTTCTATCAGTACTGCCTTATTCTCATTTGGGAAGGACTGAGACACTTGTGTTTGTTGAGTCTCGTGGCGTAAGCTCTGTCTTGCTCTTTCTCAACAGCTCTTTTAATTTTGTGGTGAAAGACAGCTAATACCTTCCTAAATAAAACTTTGAGACAACACATTTCTTCTCACTAGTGTGTAATCCCAAATATATTTTCATGACATCTCTCAGTGTGTGTTTGTGTGCCTGTGTGTGTCATAAGAGAATTGGGTGGTGCAACAATGCTGTCTCTTTCATGGCTCCATTTTCTTTTTGCATTTGACTATTTTTTTTAATTTTTATTAAATCATAATTGTGTACATTGGTGCAATCATGGGGCACAATGTGCTGACTTTATATACAATCTGAAATATTTTCATTGGACTATTTAACATAGCCTTCATGGCCTTTTAATCACTGTATGAAGACATTTATATTCTACTTAACAGATAGATACCATGTCAAAATTATTTCAGTTTTTCCCAAATGGAGCTAGTTCTTTAGCTGTCTTGCAAACAAGGGTTGAGCTAAACTTATTCTGGAGTAAAGAATCAGATTCTCTACTCATGTTAGGTGGGGAAAAAAGTCCCATGTCTGTAACCTACTCCAAAACTATTTTGTGGATATAAACACCTTCCCATATGTAGTATGGGATAATAATAAGAGTATTCTAGACTCTTGAGGATGATTTTCATGTGATTTTGGAACGGTATGGATTTGGAAAGGAAAATTTTGAAATCAAGATCTTAGCTTGCCTTTATTATTTTAGATTTTGCTATTCTTATTGTAAATCCCCTAAAGATGGATCTGTCTCCATCTTAACAGGCATGGGATCCTAGGGAAGCTTCTTGGTCTTCTATGTAAACACCTGGTACAGAGAAATTAGAGTAGGGAGGTTATAGTAACCCTTCAGAAACGTTGCTTCTTCTGGAACAGTGGTGGGTGTTTCCTCTAGTATCTTAAGTTCATCCTCGGGAGATACCAATTATTTTCAGCCTATCTAAACTGCTGGCAGCCTTCATTACCTGGCAGCTGTGAACAGTATTCCTTTGAGGTTACCCACAGTTACAGTGATTCAGATGCTAATTCCTGAAGCTACTTCTCTTATAATGAAGATGAAAAAAGAATTTAAAAAAGCATAAGGACTTCAAATGGTTTGTTATATTATGGATTTTTAAATTTGGGCTTCTAAGAGATGGGATACTGTGAATACACTTCTTATTGACTGTGGAACCTCAGGGACTCTCAGTATGCCATTCACCGGGGATCACCTTGAACACCAAAGCTGACAATCTATAGTCCCCCAGATTTCATGTCTCTGAAATTGTCTGTGGGAACACAGCATTGTCAGAAGGGAAAGAACCTTGAGATATCATCTGGTTATGGATAGCTCTGCTTGTGCAAAAAGACATTTAAATGCTCTGGGACAAATGTTGCCCATTTTCTTTTCTGAAAGATTACAAGAATAACTAAATGGTTCTGGGTTAACTCTTTTTTAATTGTCAATAAAATGAATATATTCAAGGCACAGGGGTCCTTGGCCCCAGGAAAATATTCATTTAGTAGGAGAAACAGCCATGTAATTATTCATTTAAAGGATACGTAATAATTAAATAAATGTTATAAGATAGATAAAAAAATCAAAATACAAGAACAGAGGTGGGAATGATATAACTTACGCAGGGCCCTTGGAGGAAAGCATTAAGTAGAAGGTCACATTTGAACTGAATCTTTATCAGTGAAACCAGCTCTGGTAGGTAAAGAGAATTATGACAAAGCCACCAAGTGTTAGGGCTTGTCTGGGAAAGGGTCATTGTAACCAGACTGGGGAATCAAGCTAGGTAAAGAAGTGACTGTACATTCAGGAAAGTCCAGTTTGAGCAAGAGCTGGGATGTTCTATTAAAGAATTTGAAATTTATTCTTCTTTCAATTGCAATCCATCCAAGGCCTTGAGCAGAGGTCCACCACCATTAATTACCATGGAGTAAGGTTGTAGCTAACGGGAGTAAGGTTGGAGCTAAATCCCTCCCTGCACTCATCTTTTTCTACTACTGGTTCCCACCTTCCTGTCCCACATTTATGGGCCTTGCGGCTCTTCCGTGACCAGACCAAGCCCATTCATACCTCAGGGCCTTTGAACTGGCTACTCTTCCTTCCTAGAAAGCTCCTTCACAGGGTTCACGTGACTTCCTCTTTATTATTTCCTGTGTCTCATTTCTCTTGCAAATATCACTTTGCTAGTAAAGTCTTCCTTGAATACTATGAAACTACCCTCCCATTTCTTATCTCTCTTCTTTGCTTTAATTGTTTTATAGCACATGCCATCACCTAATGTTATATAACACCCCCATCTGGCCCCATTTACTCTCCATGAGAGCAAATATTTTTGTTTTATTTCCTGTTTTGTTCACTGCCCAGAATAGGGCTGGAGGCATCCTTGAGGCTCAGCAAATATTCGTTAAGGGATTAGAAAAGAGACAGAGAAGTTGTATTTCATTTTATTTTATTTTATTTTATTTTGTTTATTTTTTAAGAGACAGAGTCTCACTTTGTTGCCCTTGGCAGAATTCTGTGGCATCACAGCTCCCAGCAACCTCCAACTCCTGGGCTTAGGCAATTCTCTTGCCTCAGCCTCCCGAGTAGCTAGGACTACAGGCACCCACCACAACACCTGGCTATTTTTTGTTGCAGTTTGGCCAGGGCAGGGTTCAAACTCACCACCCTTGGTATACGGGGCTGGCGCCCTACTCACTGAGCCACAGGTGCTGCCTGAGAAGTTGTATTTTCTTAAGTCTACTCAGGCCTCCAGAACAAATGTCAGGTGTTACAAACAAAAAAAAAAAAAAAAACATCATTTCTCACATCTCTGGAGGCTGAGCTTGACAGCTGAGCTCCAGGGAGGGCTCTCCTCCTGACTTATAGACAGCTGCCTCCTTGCTCTGTTTCCACATGGTCAACAGAGGGCAATCTTGTCTCTTCTTATAAGGGCGTTATTCTCATCACAAGGACCCTGCCCTGACAACCTCATCTGAACCTTGTTACCTTCCAATGGCCCCATATCCAAACATGATTACCTTGGGCTTAGGGCTTCACCATGTGCATGTAGTGAGGGACACACACATTAAGTAATTCTAAAAGAGAGAAATAGGAATGGGATGGACTCTGACTCCAAGGGTGGTGGTGCCTCTGGGCAGCAGGTAGCCAAGCCTCCCCTAGCCCCTACTCCTCCCAGCAACTGCTAGTCCCACAGGAAAACTGGGAACTCAGAGAGACACCCATAGCATGTCAGAAATATGCATCCTAGGTAAAGCTGGAATGTAGCAAAGAGACACAGAGAACAACTGAAAGTAAGAAGAGGCAGCCTTGCTGAGTCCCTGCCCTCCCAGACGTGGCCCACTGGGAAGGATGAGGGGTGGAGAGTCAGGGCAGAGGGGAGGATATCTGCATGCCCGTGGTGCTGCCAGGCCAGGCCCTGCTTCTTTCTCCTTCCGTTATGGCTGCGAGGCCTCCCCCTTGAAATAATTCCTGGTCTGGGTAGGGACAGTGTGGGCGTATCCCAGGAGATCAGTGAGACTTTCCTGGAAGCCAGGTGACAACACTGAAGAGAAAGGCCAGAAAGGAGAGTACCGAGTAAAGATAATTCCTTTTTACTAGGTATCGGCCATATTGAACAGAAAGCAAACCCAGCTGTTCTTCCCATTAGATTGGTTAACAAATTTGATGTAAGCTTTCCACAATATATATCAAATTGCACAATGTGCCCCATAAATGCATTAATGTACACAGTTATGATTTAAGACAAAAATTAAAGTAAAAAAAAGCCATCACACTAATAAAAAGGTAAGTAGGTCCAAAAGAAGTGGCTAACTCTTGCTGAATGAGAGGAGCACAGCTCTCTGAAAGCCACACTTCTGATGAAGCAGAAAATGTAGATTAATTCTGAGATGATGTCTAAATGACCACAAGGAAATACATCAGTAAAACTACTCCCAAGGCAGCTTAATGAAAAACATAATTAAGACTTTGGAGAGAAAAACAGAACCAGCAGATTAAAAACTGGAAGGGAGTTTGCAATAGACAAAAAACAGAGAGGGAAAGTGATTATGGAAGCAGATGATAAGATTGAAAAACTCATCAAGAATTCAAAGGGTATATACCCAGAAGACCAAAAATCACATTATAACAAATGTTACTTCTTTAATGAAATGTTCCTTGGGTTTTCCACTGGAAGGGATCTCTCCCTCTTTGTTTTGACTCCACATGTGTTACAGATTTATCATTATCTACCTTTCACTGTGCTACATAATTTATTTCTGTTATTGGACAAGTTTCTTAAGTGCAAAATTAATGTCTAATTTATCTTTGTTTTTTTTTTCCTAGTGATCAATCACAAGCTTTAGGTATACTTTGGCTCCAATAAATGTTTATTGAATTAACTAATGAAATAATGGCGTTTAAATGTTAGATTATACTTCATAACTTCAAAATAGGCCAGCTTATGGACAAGCATATGCTTTAAGGTTGGAAGTGGTGGGTGAAAAATCTAACTAGGTAAATTGATGCCAGGTTTCAGAAGGCCTCTGGTTTGGGTAGCTAAGAGGACTGAATACTTCAGAAACTAGAGCTTTGTTAAGGAATTCTGAACCAAATAGGTATATTCTTACAAAAGACACTGAGAAAATTAATCTTTCCTTAGGATAAATTTTGTGGTACAGAAATAACAGTACTATCCTGTATTCACCCTCAGAGTGTTGTTCCTGAAGGAAGGGAATCTTGCTACTCTTGGACATTCAAATCATTCTTCAGGGGATTGAAAGAAAAGCCCAAATATAGGAGACAATTCTTAGGCACTACGTTGGCACCTGTTTCTCAGCATTGTCTCTGTTCTGACTCTGATACAATTGTTTTGGTGTGTTCTCTGTTGATCTCCATGGATGAAGCTATAGTAAATTCAGTTTCAAAGTTAACCCCTCATTTGTTTCCTAACAGGTTCTCTGACTCTGAAAACACATCATGTTCAAGATTCCAAAATGGGATTTGTGATCAATGCCATCTATTCCATGGCCTACGGGCTCCACAACATGCAGCTGTCGCTCTGCCCAGGCTACGCGGGGCTTTGTGATGCCATGAAGCCAATTGATGGACGGAAACTTTTGGACTCCCTAATGAAAACCAATTTCACTGGGGTTTCTGGAGATATGATCCTATTTGATGAGAATGGGGACTCTCCAGGAAGGTATTGTTACAATTTTCCTCTAGATAATCGAGCTTGAACAGCAGCTGCCTTTTTATCCTCTGTGGTCATGCAGGTTTCCTGGCCATGTAGCTCTGATGTCCCAAAGTGAGCAAAGTCAGAGAGGCAAAGCCCCATTTTCTGTGGGCAGGGAACAGCATTGATGCCAGTGTCCCAAAGGTGCTTTAGAAATCATCATCACACTTCAGGGACCCAAACTCAGAGGCAGGAGCCACACAGTATCAGAGATGAACAAAGGCGGTCGCTGTGATTTCTCTGAACATGTTTGTCACGTTTTTCTTGTCTTGCTGGGTCGAGAACTATTCTAAAGCAAGAACAACTCAATTTCTGGTGATCCAGAAATAAGACTGAGGTGCTGTTACATTGTTTGCTGCGCCTACAGTGAGTTATAAAGGCATATTTTATTTTATTATTCTCTAGCTGGAGCACTTTCTTCCTTGTTGAAAACTAAATTGCCCTTTTCTCTGAAATTTCACCTTTCATTATTCATAGGAAAAGTGCTGTGAAATATGAATTTATAAATACAAGTCAGCCTCCAGAGAAATCACTAAGTACTGGGGAAATAGCAGAATTCACATCCATCTCCTACTCCGAATTCTACACAGGAAACTTTCAATCTATGAGTGATAATGTCACTGAAATGATAGTCTGAGTTGTAGCAGGAGTGGGGTCTTCCCTCTTCTTTGCATCAGAACTATGAGGGTCTTTTGGTCTCCCACTGCATAACCCCTGTGCTCTTCCAGCAATAGTGTCTACCTACCAGCTATGTTCGGAGATTCTCTTTGTGCAGTTGACCTTTCCAAAAGAAGGTCTCACGAGTCCTTCGACAACTCCTACCCCGAACACCACACACTCTACAGACAGCACTGGTTAGTGTATTTCTATATATATATTCTGAGACGAGATGGGGCTTGCCCAGAGGCATCTGTTACTATCCCACCTGCTGGACTTCTAAGCGATAGCTATTTTCAGCTCCTACAGCCAAGCTTAAACCTAGATATTTTCTCTATTCTAGAGGTTTGAAGAGCATTGTTCCAGTCAGGCTGTTTGCCAAGATAAGCTGACTTTTCACACGTTGTTTTCTACTATTTGGCTGTTAGTATAAACATGAGAGAAAAAAACAGGCATTTTCTTAGGACCAAAGAAAACTTTTATTTGTTGCAAATCTTCTTACAGTGGTTGACCAATGACCATGGCTTTCAGGATCAGATGAGGGCCTCAGCTATGACAATCTGTACATGGCCTTGCTATCCCCGTGTGCCTCTCTGGAGTACTGACATCAGCTTGGGACTTGATAGACTTCAGTGGCTGCAGCTCCACCAGTTTAGGAATTTGTGAGCCATGGACCTAAGCCATCCCACAAACCAGGGAGTGAGGAAATGTCTGTTGGCTCAGTTCTATTCCAATGGGAAACCTAAACAAAGTGGGCAGAACGTCACTGCCTCATTCATAATCCTCCAAATATGCTGTAATGGGCACTTTCAGGACATTAGTTCTTAACCTTTGGGGATATGAATCACCTGATAAAATTCACAGCTACTCTTCCAATACACGTACAATTTTGCAAACAATTTCTGGCAATACATGGCTATTTAGAGTTTATCCATGCACCACAAAACTTAGGTATTACACTAATCAATTAATAAATTATCAGAGTTGGTTTCTGAGGACATGGACCAGACTCTGGAAAAGGTGGTTTGAAACTTTTGGTTTTTCCAACTAATCCAGCTATATTCACAAAAAATTTAACTAATATTCACTGAGTGTGTATTCTAAGCCACACTAAGCTAAGCACTCGACTTTTCAATTCTATGAGGTACATAATGTCATTATCTCTATTCCAACTGTAGAAACTGAGGATTACAAGGTTAAATGCCAGACACACACAGTCTAGTGAAAGATGGCCCAGATTCTAACTCAGTATCCTGGGCTTCAACTCCTAACCTTGAAGAACAGCTGCCAAAGATCAAAATTTCAAAAAATCAAAAACAAAAACACTATTTTCTGAGGAATTTATTTGTAGGCATTATGTTGTTATTTTTGTGGCATGGAAGTTACTACTCTCCTGGCCAAAAGATACTCCCAGATGGGTGAGGAACTAGCAGAGCCTGGGGGAATTAGCGTTTCCCCTTAAAGTCCAGAGTTAGAAGAGGAAAATGCTGAGCAGAGGGGGCTGAGAGACAGCTCTTCATTTTGCACTTGCTCTTGCAGATCATTGGAGAGGACATTTTAATCATTGTTTTAAAGTGCACATCTGATTAGAGTATGATAGCCCACAGTTCTTTCATGAAAACCAGGTGTTACAGAATCCAGATGTTGTGAATTTAAAAAAGCTTAGCCACTCCTGTCGTGCTCCCAACATGATGTGTAAGAAGTCCCAGTGCTTCTTAATCAATACATTAATATTTCTGAAATAAAACATATGAATATTCACACTAATTGTGATAAATAGATGGTAAATAGTATCATGATAGTTGAGGTCATGTTTTGTCAATAGATAAGTTCAGGCAGGATCATGTTTTGCTGCCAAGTGAGTTACGAAAAAAAGAACTATGATTTTCAGAGCTCTACAGATGTCAGAATTACAGAAAAGAAAAATGGACTCTTACTACCCTCTTTTGCCATGTAAAGTGCACTCCCATATATAATGTGTGCCCACATTTTTTGGCCCCAATTTTCATAAAAATTCCCCTCAACAAAGTTTCTGGCTCTCAGCCGGAAGAGACACATCTGGGGAGGGCTGATGCAATGCACTCCGGCCAACATCGATAGCCACCTGCTCTGTGAAAGCTGCCCCTTTTCCTCTTTCCTGGGAGCCCTTCCATCCATGCCACATCAGAGGCATCAGCCAAGATGTGTGTCCCAGTGGGGCAGAAGCTTCTGAGGCTGCTTGGTGCGCAGGCAGCCAGGCAGGTCCCTGAGGCCTGCAAGGTTACTGGTCCCCTCTGCATGCTGTGTGCCAGGCCTTGGGTCTCGGCCCTTGTCCTGCATGGCTGCAGCCCACCTCACCAACCCCACTACCAGGTCACAGTGCTGGACAGAGACTGCCCCAGCCCACTTCTGCCAATCCCAGACCCTCTAGGCCTAGAACCCTGTGTGCCCAGCAGGCCTGGGTGGGAAGGTATGGCAGCTCCAGGCCAGCTGGCCTCGCCTGCTCCTGCACTGCACTACCCATATAATGCAGATTCTGATTTTTCCCTCAGAAATTTGTCCCAAAAAGTGTGCATTATACATGGCAAAATATAGTATTTACCATCAGTAGTCCAGATCTGGGTTGACAGATTGTGGTCTGCGGGTGAAAGCCAGTCTACTAGTTGGTTGTAAGTTAGGATTACAGAACATGGTCATACTCCTTTATTTAGGTGCCAAGGATGCTTTCATCCTCAGTAGCAGAGTTGGGTATTAGAGTACATATCAAAGTCTAAAATATTTATTCTATATCCCCTAACAGCAAACGTTTGCTGCCCTCTAGTTTAGAGACTCCTTCGTGAACTGAGGTTCAAGAGGGCCAGGCAGAGGAAATATGGAGGGCCGATATCACATGGAGTACAACTGACTGCTTAAAGCAAAAATTTAAACATTAAATTGCGAGCTTTGTGGATTGTATAAGTACGTGGGTAGAAAATATTTGAAAATAATTTTAATAGCATAAAACAAAGGGGTATGAAATTATACAGGGGCAAATTTCTCATATTCTACATTAAGTGACTCAACATTAATTTTCAGTAGAATAAGATAAAAATGCATATTGTACTTCCTTTAACAACACAATAATTATGATACAAAGGGTGATAGTTAAAAAGTCAAGAGAAGGGACAGAGATCAACCCAGAGAAGCTCCCAGACCACTGAAGTTCCCAGTGAGAGTTTCGTTTCTCCTTCCCACACACCTCTGGTGGTCGGCGGGCTGCCAAGCTGCCTCGGAGCTTTGTAATGTCATGAGCCCAAGTGCTGTTACAACCACTGAATTGGAACCCTCTTAAAAATAAAGCACCTGGCTTCTACCCCCCACTCTCCCCACCCACCCCTACCCCTTCATCCCCACTCCCACCACAGCTGCAAGCCAAGAGCCTGGATGCCACCCAGTTTCTCCACCCACATCGCCCCCTTTCTCTGCCCCAGGGAGCTCTAGCCCTTCAGTTTCCACATCACCTGTTCCCACACAGACAGTTCCCAACTCCTTCCCAGTTTGCTGGAGGCTCCAGAGAACTAAGAGCTTGTACATTCATTGGAGCTACCTCCCTGGGAGAGAGACTGGAAGAACTGGAGCTTCAGCAATCTTCCATTCAGATTCTTTTCCTTCCCCATGCCTCCACCCCCAACCCCCACTGCAGTCAAAAGGGGTCATTAAGCTGAGACTTTCAAAAGCAGCAGCCTCCTGCACTCTGCTGGTGTGTCCTCCAGTTTGAGGATTCCAATCAGAGAGGGGCCCACACCGTTCCCCTTGGGAACCTGCTGTGGACCGAGGGGTAGGTATTCAGTCTTAGAGTTCCCTGTCTGAAAGACAGGCAGACAGGCTAGATCTTGTACCCCAGGATTCAGTTGGGTTTCTTGGGGGCACAGAGGAAAGAATTGAGAGCTAAACTCCAGCAGCCCAGGTGGGAGAGTGCAGTGCACCTTTGGACTGGAGTAGGTCCAGGGTGGGGTGGGTCCACTGGTGAGTTGGTGCCCAGCCTGTAGTGCCATTGCTCATTAGCTTGGTAAATTCAGGCACTCACGTCCAAGTCAGACACTGGAAAAAGTCTCTTGGGGTAGGGGAAGACCAAGAAGGGCAAAAGTGACGCCCAGTAGACAATTGATGAATTGCAAATAGCTGCTTCGGCATGATGGGGCTGCGTCAGCTCCCTTCCCAGTGGCCTTCCTAGGAGCCTAAGAACTGACCTTTGATCCTTGCTGGGACAGTTCCAGAACTTTTGTGGAGCCTGAAGGCAGGTGCACTTGACCTAGCCCTGCCATCCTCAGTCCTCCACCCACCTCAGCTGTGGTGGAGAACAAGCAATCCCCTGGAACTTCAGGGCCCCACCCGCCACCTGACGAATCTAAGTGCTTCTTCTGAGGTGCTAGACCTGATTACAAGCACCAAAGAATAACTCTGCAGTTGGCTCTTTCCTGCAAGAACCAACTTCTGACAGGGAGAACAGCTGCATAGTCCATTACAGCATCAGCCAACTCCATCAAACAGGGCTCCCCCAATGACTGATGCTCTAAAGCACCAGCCACCTCATCAGAGACTAAGGTGTGGGTCCCACTTCAATTCACACAGCTGGGGGAGAATAAAACAGCAGAACAGAAGCAACCCAAGGGGGCACTGCTTTTTACGAGTAAGATTACAAGCAGTTTGAGCTATGAGGGGTATAATTCCTCCACAGCAGATCTCTGGCTTGATTTGGAAATTGATGAGAGTGTCTGCAAAAACAATGCATCAGAAAGCAGGCAGAGTAGAGATCTGAGTGTCACCAATACCTTATTTCTACAGCTGATGACATCCAGATTGTGCTGATACATGGCACAAGCTGTGCTTGGGACTCAGCTTTCCCACAGTAACCTTTGCATCACTCCCTCCAGGCCAAAGAGAGAACAGATAAAACAGATGCCCCCCCATGCTATGCTCTGAGACTGGGGCTGAGGACTCCTCTTTCTCTGAGTGGGATCTGAGCAGAGGAAGAACCTCAGACACCATGAGTGCCACCTGGGACGCCTTGAGCAACTTCTGTAGTGGGTTCTAGGTGTTGGGGAAGAACCGTGGCTGACCAGCAGCTCTGACTCACCTCTGCAGTCCTTGGGCCACTGAGACAAACCCCTGCCTGTGAGGCTGGGCACTAGGAAAGGGCCCAATATAAAAAGAAATCTATAGACCAATATCTCCTATGACTATAGATGCAAAAATAATAAAATACCAGCAAATTGAATTCAAGGCATATCAAAAAATAATTCATCAGGACCAAGTGGGCTTCCCAGGGAAGCAAAGATGGTTCAACATACATAAATCATTAAATTTGATTCACCACATAAAAAAAATTTTTTTAAAAGACCATACAATCATTTCAGTAGATGAAGGAAAGCATTCAAAATAATTCGGCACGCTTTTGTCACAAAAACCCTCTAAAAACTAGGCATAGAAGCAACATAACTCAAAATTATAAAAGCCAAATTATGATAAACCCAGAGCCAACCTCATGCTGAAGAGCGAAGCCTTGAAAACCTTTCCCCTAATAACCGGAATAAATTAAGAGTTCCCAATGTCACCGCTTCTAATCAACATAGTGATGGAAGTCCCAGTCAAAGTAATTAATAAGATAAGAAAAAGAAAGAAAGCATATCCAAATTGGGAAAGATGATATGATCTTATATCTAGAAACCTCCTAAAGACTCCACAAAGAGACTCCTAGAATTGATAAATATGTTCATCAAGATCACAAGTTACAAAATCAGTGTACAGAAATCAATAGCATTTCTATATACCAATAACAGTCAAGCTGAGAGCCAAAGCAAAAACTCAATAACATTCCCAATAGCTGCAAAGAAAATAAAATCCCTACAAATATACTTCACCAAGGAGAGAAAAGATCCCTACATGGAGAACTATAGAACGCTAATGAAAGAAATTGCACAGAACACAAACAAATGGAAGAACATCTTGCTCAGGGACCAATAGAAAGAATTAACATTATTAAAATGTCCATGCTAACCAAAGAGATTTACAGATAATTCATTGCAATCCCTATCAAAATTCCAATGTCATATTTCAAAGATCTTAAAAATTAATCTTATGCTTCATTTGGAACCAGGCAAGAGCTCGAGTAGCCAGAGCAATCTTTTTTTTTTTTTTTTTTGCAGTTTGTGGCCAGGGCTGGGTTTGAACCCACCACCACTGGCATATGGAGCTGGTGCCCTTCTCCTTTGAACCACAGGCACCGCCCACCCAAAGCAATCTTAAACCAAAAGAACAAATCCGGAGGCATCACATTACAGACTTCAAACTATAGCATGAGGCTATAGTAAACAAAGAAGCATGGCATTGGTACAAAAATAGAGACATAGACCGATGGAAACAGATTAAAAAACCCAGATAAAAAAACCATCGACTACAGCCAACTGATCTTTGACAAAGAAGAAAACAAAGCACTCTGGGAAGTGAAGCCCTGGACAACAAATGGGATAGAAAATGTGAATAGTTACATGGAGAAGAATGAAAAAGGACCCATTTCTCTCACCACTTACAAAAATTAATTCAAGATGGATAAAATATTTAGATCTAAGGCATGAAACCATAAGCATGCTAGAGGAAAATGGGAGAAAAATTCTTCTAGATATTGGCCTAGGCGAACATTTAGGACTGAGACCCCAATGGCAATCACAGCACCAACAAGAATAAATGAATGGGATTTGATTAAACTAAAAATCTTCTTCACGGCTAAGGAAATAATTAACAAAGCAAACAGACAACCTACAGAGTGGGAGAAAATATTTACAAGCTATACATCCAATAAAAAGCCAATATCCAGAATCTATAAAGAACTCAAGAAAATTAGCAAGAAAAAACAATCCATTAAAAAGTTAGCAAAAGGATGCACAGAAGCTTCTCCAAAGAAGAAAGGCAAATGGACAATAAGCATGTGAAAACATGCTCAGTGTCATTAATCATCAGGAACATGCAAACTGAAACCACAAAGAGATACCTTACCCAAGTTAGATTGGCCTTTGTTAAAAAGTCCCAAAACAGCAGATGCTATGTGGATGCAGAGGGCAAGGAGTCCTTATGTACTGTTGGTGGAACTGCAAATTATTATAACTGCTATGAAAATTCTAAATTCTTCAAAGAGGGTGGTGCCTGTGGTTCAGTAAGTAGGGCACTGGCCCCATATATCAAGGGTGGTGGGTTCAAACCTGGCCCCAGCCAAACTTCAATAAAAAATAGCCCGGCATTGTGGTGGACACCTGTAGTTCCAGCTACTCAGGAGGCTGAGACAGGAGGATTGCCTAAGCCCAAGAGCTGTAGGTTGCTGTGAGCTGTGATGCCACAGCCCTCTACCGAGGGTGACAAAGTAAGACAGAGTAGAAACTTTAGTAGAAACCAAAAAAAAAGAAAAGAAAATTCCTCAAAGAACTAAATGTATGGGCTCGGCGCCTGTGGCTCAATGGGCTAAGGCACCAGCCACGTACACCTGAGCTGGCGGTTCGAATCCAGCCCAGGCCTTCCAAACAACAATGACGGCTGCAACCAAATAATGGCCGGGCGTTGTGGCGGGCGCCTTTAGTCCCAGCTACTTGGGAGGTAGAGGCAAGAGACTCGCTTGAGCCCAGGAATTGGAGGTTGCTGTGAGCTGTGATGCCACAGCACTCTATCCAGGGTGACACCTTGAGTCTCTGTCTCAAAAAAAAAGCTAAATGTATGGAAATTCTTACACTTGAATAGAAATGTATGAAGTAGTATGGAAATTCCTCAAAGAACTAAAAGTAGACCTAACATTCAATCTAGTAATCCCATTAATAGGGATCTGCCCAAAGGAAAAGAACTCATTGTATCAAAAAGACACCAGCATTTGAATGTTTATTGCAGCACAATTCACAAATGCAAACATATGGAATCAAACCAAGTGCCCATCAATTCATGAGGAGACTAACAAAATGTGGTAAGTGTTTACCACAGAGTACTATTCAGCTATAAAAAGGAAAAATTAGTGCCTTTTGCAACAACTTGAATAGAACTGGAGACCACTATCCTAACGGAAGTACACATATACTCGCAATTAAAGTGAAACTACCCAACAAGCACACATGTGCACAGAGGAATGTAAAACTTAATGGATATCAAGCAGTGGGGGAGAGGAAGGAAGGAAGGAGCAAAAGCCCAAGTAGTGGGTAAAATGAGCTCTACTTAGATAGTGGGCACACCTATAGCTGGGACTCAAGCATTATGAAAGTGATCCATGTAACCAAAAATATTTGCACCAACTTAATACTTTGAAACTAAATAAAAAGTAAAACAAAAAGCCAACAGAGGAAAAAAAGAAAGAAAGAAAACATACACCCAAAAGAAAAGAATAGAAGAATAAAAAATACATTGGGACAAATGAAAAATATGAGACTAGAATAGTAGACTGCAGATAATGGCCTTGTTTGCACATGAATTCTTTTTTTTTTTTTTTTTTTTTTTTTTTGCAGTTTTTTTCCAGGGCTGGGTTTGAACCCACCACCTCCGGCATATGGGGCTGACACCCTACTCCTTTGAGCCACGGGTGCCGCCCTGCACATAAATTCTTAATCTATGACTGTGCTCAGAGAAGGGCCATAGAAAAAGAGATGATCTGTTTTGATGTCCAGATTTTCCTGGGAAGATAACTGGGTCTTAATAAATAAAGAGACACACCCAACGCTACACAGTCAATTAAATAACAGACCAAGGACAATATGCAACTCTCAGGAATAGTCATTAAGTGAAAATTTACCTTAGTATTTTTTTTATATTAAATCATAGCTGTGTATGTTAATGCAATCATGGGGTACAATGTGCTGGTTTCATATACAATCTGAAATCTTTTCATCGAACAGGTTGACATAGCCTTCATGGCATTTTCTTAGTTATTGTGTTCAGACATTTATATTCTGCATTTAGTAAGTTTCACCTGTACCCTTCTAAGAGGCACCGTAGTTACACTTGAAATGGTTCAATGTCCGTAATGGAAAAGAGCTCTATTATTAGTGACCATTGATGTTTTGGGTCAAACTAACTCTATGGTCTCTCTTTAATTTGTTTAATCCAGTTCCAAGGCACAGATCATTGTAATCGTGTTGTTGTAGGGAACAGGACTTAGAGTATTTATTATGCTATTTTACAGTCAATTAGCAAATTTTTTAAAATTACACTTTTTTTTAAACAAAAGTACCTTAGCACCAGAATGAAAGACTGAGAGAACCTTAGGTGCCACATAAATCGAACACTCTCCTCAATCCTCCCCCCAAATAATTTTTTGTTCCTCTGATGAAACCTTGCTTCAGCCCCTTGCGTGGAGAAAACCTCACTATCTTCTTAGCCTGTTGTAGTTTTCAGAGTTCTAACCATTTAGAAATTTCCCTATTTCTGTTCGACATAAATCTGCCTTTTTCCAGTTTCTCTTAAGTGTTTTAAGAGAACTTTTTGTTGTTATTGCTGTTGGAATGTAGTCTGTTTATTTTGTTTTTGAAGGACACACGAAATTCATTTTTAAAGTTACTCAAGGTTAGCTCTAAATTGTGTCCAAGTAAGAAAGAAACACAAGGAGGTAGGCAGAAAGAAAAGGAAAAGGAAGAAGAGATATTAAAGAAGATAGGTTACATATATGGACATACTGTGATGAAAAGGCAGTTTCAAAAACAGAAACTCAGAAAGTGAGAGGGAAAGTGAGGGGGTGGGGGAAGGAAGGGACGGAAAGGGGGAGGAAGATGAAGAGAAAAACGAGGAATGTGAAGAGGGGAAGGGAAGAATAAAAAAAAGTGAGCTGGGAGGATTTATCCTCCAATGTCTTTGATTGGAATGACGCACTAATCTTGGATCTTTACTAAAGCTGTCAAAAAAAAAAAAAAAAAAAAAAGAGCACGAGCAGTGCCTGTGGCTCAAAGGAGTAGGGCACCAGCCCCATGTACTGGAGGTGGTGGGTTCAAACCCAGCCCTGGCCAAAAATTGCAAAAAAACCCACACAAAAACAAAAAAACAAAGAGCACACTGAATTACATACTGCTTGTTTTTGGAAAATAAAATAGTCTTCTACCTATATCATGCGTAAATATCACAGGAAGCCATCATGTGTTTTAATTCTTACCTAAAACTTATATAAGGGCATTTTTAAAACATGCACATTTGGTGGAGAATAAAATCTTTATCCTATCTCTGAAAAACAAAAGAACTCATACCAATTAGCTCACACACAAACACATACACAAATGCAGAATCCTCTTCTGTGGAGAATTATTTTTAAATCATTTTTTTTTTTTAGTGTACAGTCACTAAAGATTTTTAAGGCAATGTTTTGTGTTCATAGATATAGCCATGAGTGATAATATTTCTTTGTGTTTGTCTTGTAGGTAAAAAACAACAATCAGAATTCAAATGGCTAATTCCAAAGGGAGAAATCATTGTCTTTAATGTAGTTGTAGTAAGTTTACTGGGTTCAACCCAAAAGAAAAAAAGATTAAGATTTAACTTTTCTTGAAGTCATTTCCCTGTCAATAGGACATTTTCCATTCTATAGAGTCTTCATGTATATTCTTCAAAAACTGGATTCCTTCACTTTTTATTATTTCTTGTACATAAAGGAGGCATGGGTGTAGAGAGAAGAGCCTTAAATGTAAAATGGTTCAAATTTTTACAATATTTAAGCAATTATCAATGATTTCTGAGCTCTCTTCAGTAGACGTGGGACAGTCTAATGGGTAGGGAACAGCAGACTGGCAATCTGGAGGATTAGTTTAGGTCCTAGCTTAGACATTTGCATACTCTGAAATCTGGTCATACTAATTAACCTCACTGAGCTCCAGTTCCGTTATCTGTGGACTTAACAGTTTGAACAAGGCTTCGTCAGAGTTAAAACTGGTAGAAATGAGGTTGACAGCTCATTTTTAAGTGAGCAGTGAAACCCTCATATCTCTTCAAATCATAAACAGAAAAGAAAGAAGCCTCCTGACACTGATATTTCTTTCTTTCTCTCATCCTAGCAGCTTCAAAGATTATTTGCTCACAGAAAGTCACCACTTGAAGACTTAAAGCCTGTCTATTCAAGGCAGTAGTCAATGACATAATACATGAGTTCTTTTCACTCCAGGGCTCTGTGTCACTGCATGCTCAGTAGCCACGGGGTAACTGTGCAGAGTGGAAAGGAAAGTGTCCTGTAAACACTTGCTACTTTTGATTTAGAAGTGCAATTTACACAGTTACCCAAAATTGTCACTGACCGCAAACACCACAGGATAATCCTTAAGCTACTAAGCAGCAAACAGAACATAAGAATGAGTTAACATTCTCAAAAAGGCTACAGTAAAAAATGCGATTGGGAGTGAGAACAGAATAACATCACTTGGCGATATAGGCTTCTACAGAGGCTGTCAGATTTGTTCCCAGGATTTCTGTAAGAGCATTGGTTTGAGCACAGTAATCTGGCCACTTGAATCCAAAGGCTAGGAAGTTTTCCATTCACATCAAATTCCAGATACTACACACAGAAGTTTGGAGGCTGTACAATAGTCCTGGGGGGCAAAAATCACAGAATGCGAAATCATACTATGTAAGACATGTGTGTCTAGGGAGCACCTGTAGGAAGCAACAGTCATGCCACCACTTTTCTAATGTCATCAGATTAGAAAATGGTAATTTGCTAATTTTCTTCTTAGTAACGTAAGACAAGAATGGAAAAACAAGCGTCCAATGTATTCAATACTAACGTAAAACCAATAGATAAACAACCATACCTTCTCATGAGAGAAAAACACAATTAAATTCAAGTGAGGAGGAGGGGAATGGGGCAAACAGGAGAGGGGAGAAGGTGGGGATTGGTAAGCTCTCACCTAACAGGCACAGAGCAGGGTGTATAGCACACCTCTGTGTGAAGGGCTCACCTACAACTTTACCTAAATGCGAACAATGTAACTTAATCATCTGTACCCTCAGATTAATTTAAAATTTAAAAAAAAATAGTGACTAAAGGCCGGTCCACAAGGTCTTACTCTCTTTCAATCATTTTTACATTGCACGAGGTACTTTAGAAGCTATTTTCAGACATTTTTTTTAAAAACCAGTCTTAAAATTGCTTTTGTACAATGACTTTAGCCATTGATAGAGGGTAAAATAAGAAAGGTAAAATTAAGCTCTATCCTAATTATCCCCACATTCCCTAAGGCTGAAAGGAAGATTAAAGATTTACCAAATTCCCCACTCAGTTACCAAATTAAATTTTTGTCATTTCTCTTAAATGGAGATGAAAACATTCCTATCTTTTTTAGAAGCCTACAGTAGTATTTATTTAAACTTCTTGAAGTTATTTCAAAACTGTCTTTCATCCTGCTGAGGTCAGGTCACCTTCTCACGTGGGATTGCTTTCTATTTCAGGTGTGTAAACTTGAAAGTTTAAAAAAAAATGGTCTCTGAAGAGAAAGTGAAACAGACAAGGTTTTTGTTGTTATTCTATCTGTACTGTCATGGAAAATTCCAGGGTTACTTATATGAAATGTAGATATCATTTGGAGAAATAAGATCCATTGACTTTTTGTAGATGGATATTTTTATCTTTAGCTGAATAATTACTATATTCTTATCCCTAAGGTATGAAATAATGAATTTCAAAGAAATGGGAAAAGATTATTTTGATTACATCAATGTTGGAAGTTGGGACAATGGAGAATTAAAAATGGATGATGATGAAGTGTGGTCCAAGAAAAGCAATGTCATCAGATCTGTCTGCAGCGAACCCTGCGAGAAAGGCCAGATAAAGGTAAAGTGGGGTCCAGGGGTTATTTCTTTATTTTTTTGTGAACTCCACAGTGTTAATCATAATTGGTTGCTGTAAACATTTGATACAACTTGTTTAATCTTTTATATTGTAACTTTCTAATGTCAGAGATCCTGTTTTTTACTTTTTTCTCACTAATTCCTTAAGAGGTCTAGCATGAAACCCACAACAGTCTTAGTAGCTGGTCTAAGCGATCCAACAATGAGTCAAGTTTGTCCACAATCATTCTGCAGATGCAAGCCTTTACTGACATTACTTTCTGGGGATAGATACTTTATAGTCAGAAAGCACATTAATATCAATGTGACAAATGTAAATGAGACATCTTTCATTCCTCAGAATATTTACAGTCTATATGAGGAAAAATATCATGGACTCAGACAAGCAATCATGTAAAATGTGATGACTTCATTATAAAAGAAAAAAAGAACTACATAGATTTAACAAAAGAGAGAGAGATGTCAGGGATGGTGGGCCGTGCTTATAATCTTAGCACTCTGGGAGACTGAGGTGGAAGGATCCTTTGAGCTCAGGAATTCAAAACCAGTCTAAGCAAGAGTGAGACCCATCTCTACTAAAACTAAAAAATTTACTAGGCATTACGGCATGCACCAGTAGTCCCAGTTACTCAGGACGATGAGGCAGGAGGATTGGTTGAACCTAGAAGTTTTAGATTGCTGTGAGCTAGGCTGATGCCACGGCACTGTAGCTTGGCCAACAGAGTGAAACTGCTACAAAAAATAAAAAGTAAAAGAAGAAAAAGAGAGAATAAAAATGTCAAATAAATAAAGTGTCAAAAGTTGTACCATAAAAAATCGGTATAATTTTAGAGAAAGATCATTTATGTAAAGAGAAAAGTAATAGAAAAGGTGCAGAGTGGTCAGTTGAAGACTGTTCTGCAGTAACAGTGAGAAATCTAGGGTGCATTGCTCTGTATGGCTATTATAAAAGAGAGAGTTGCAATAGTAAGTTGAAACCAGATTGACAGAGAGTTTCAAATGTCATACTAAATAGATTTAACTTAAATATTATTTTACAGGAGTCAGAAAATGATTTTCACTAACATATTGACATAAATTGGCCTGTGGTAGGTGAAGATTAGCGAGGGGAGTTATAAAACATGAAAAAAACTAACAAGAGACAAATTAGGACACTGTAACAGTAACAGCAAGGCCCTGAAATAGGGAAAAAGTAGGGAGAATGAAAAGAAAGAAGGCGACATATTTGAGAAAAACATTATAGAGCTATCAGACCCGACTACCTACTAAATGTTAAATTGGAGAAGAGAATAAAGTCCAAAACAATCATTTAAAATTCCAAGCTTTAGTACTAAATGCAGAATACAAATGTCTTCATACAATAACTAGGAGAACACCATGAAGGCTATGTTAAACAGTTTGATGAAAATATTTCAGATTGTATGTGAAACCAGCACATTGTACCCTTTGATTGCACTAATGTACACAGTTATGATTTAATAAAAAAAAAAATTCCAAGCTTCAGTAACGAAAATTTTTCACCAGGATGGTTTCAGAGAAAATGCGATGAGTCAGTTTGGGAGCATGCTGGTTTTGAGACAGCAGCCAATGATGGAAAGCATTGGTCAAGAACAAGGAGAAGTGGGTGGTGCCTGTGGCTCAGTGGGTAGGGCGCTGGCCCCATATACCTAGGGTGGCAGGTTCAAATCCGGCCCCTGCCATACTGCAACAAAAAAAAGCTGGGTGTTGTGGTGGGCGCCTATAGTCCCAGCTACTTGGAAGGCTGAGGCAAGAGAATCGCTTAAGCCTAGGAGTTGGAGGTTGCTGTGAGCTGTGATGCCTCGGCACTCTACTGAGGGCAACAAAGTGAGACTCTGTCTCGAAAAATAAATAAATAAATAAATAAATGAATGAATAAAAGAACTAGAAGACGTAAAACCCAAGATAAAGATTTAGGATTTAGTTAAATAGAACTAAAGGTTAAGCTGTTAAGAGTAGATAAAATTACTGAACCTAAAAGTGTAAAGAAGAAATAAATGTGAACCAAGAATAGAACTTGGGGTTGACCTGCTTCTAAAGTATAAAGGAGGAAAAAGAGGCAGACAAAGAGCAGGAGCAGGTTCAGAGAAACAGAGAGAACCAGAGAGCTCACTGTCATGTAGGATGGTCATCAGAGAAGGCAGAAGCCAAAGAAGAGGAGCAATGAGGGGGAGACAGAGTTGAGGGTTAGCCCTTCATCCGGGCCTGGAGATCGAACAGAATATAATGGTGATCCAGCACCAAAAGGAATGGGTAAGGAAAATGTGGTACACATACACCATGCTCGTCATACTATCCAGTCGTAAAAAAAAAAATGATATCCTGTCATTCATGGCAACGTAACGGAACTGGAGGATATCGTGCTAAGTGAAACAAGGCAGAAACAGGAAGTTAAGTGCCACATGTTCTCACTCTTACGTGAGAGCTGAAAACAGTTGATCTCAGAGAAGTAAAAAGTAGAACAGAAGAATAGCAGAGGCTGGAAAGGATAGGAGGAAGGAAAGAGTAGAGAAAATTTGCTAAGGGACACAATATTACAACTAGATAGGAGGAATAAGTCCTAGTGTTCTATACCACTGTATATGATTATAGTTAATAATGATATATAGTTTCCAGCTAGAAGGAAAATATTGAATGTTTACAACACAAAAAAATGATAAATGTTTGAGATGATGGATAGATATGCTAATTACCCTTATATGATCACTATATGTTGTATGGATTAAAACATCACCATATACCCTATAAATATGTGTATAATGTGCCTACTTAAAAAATAAAATTTAAAAGTATAAAAAAAATTGCACCTCGTGAAAAGCAGGTAGGGGGTAATTTAATAATATGAGGACATTGAACGTCTACTTTTAGGCTAAGTAAGATCTGGCCACATTTATAGGAAATAAAAAGGCAATGAAAAAAGAGAAGATAAAGATATAATAAAAAGGGGAGGAGATAGCTATTGGGGTGCTATAGAAAAAAACAATATCAAAATAACTTATTTTTCCCTATAGAAAAAAATGATATCAAAATAACTTATTTGTTGATTGTCATTGAAGTACTATCATACTACATTTCTGGCAGTGTAACCTGAAGCTGTTGGCCTTGGTCTTTTTTTTTTTTTTCATTAAATCATAGCTGTGTACATTAGTGCAATCAAGGGGTACAATGTGCTGGTTTCATACACAATCAGAAATATTTTCATCAAACTATTTAACATAGCCTTCATGGCATTTTCTTAGTTATTGTATGAAGACATTTGTATTCTGCATTTAGTAAGTTTCACCTGCACCCTTCTAAGATGCACCATAGTGTGGCCCCACCATTTACCCTCCCTCCACCCAACCTCCCCCCTTCCCTCCCCTCCCTTGCCCCTTTCCCCATATTCTTGTGCTATAATTGTGTAATAGCCTACCCACGCCCTCCCTGCCTCTGCGCGAAGCCCTCCGTCCCACCAGAGACTGCTGGAGCCGTGGGCTCTCTTTGCCAAAGTCATCAGGCACCAGGCACTCCCAGAACCGTGTGCACCATCCCCCACCCTACTGCTGGATCATGTGAGCCACACTCTGGAGCTACTCCCACAGCCAGAACTCCCTGGCTGGGGCAGTCCTAGAGGAGCTACAAGGGGGTCACTTCCTACAAAGATCCAGCAACAATAGAGTGATCCCACTGGGGTCTAATCTTGGAGAGACACCTCCCCAACTCTGTGGATGGCCAGAGGCAACGGAGAAAAATAATCATGAGGCAGAACCAATGGAAAAACTCTGGCAACATGAATAATCAGAGTAGATCAACTCCCCCAAGGAATGATAAGGCAGACACAGCACAAGATCCCATGCATAAACAAATGGCCTTGGTCTTTTCAATCAATCTCACCTTCACTCTGTTTAGAATACATCTCAGGTATTTGTTCATCAGTGAATTAAGATGGAAACTGAAATATTTTAGTATTGATGATAAGGTCTTCAAAAGATGGTTCTGAACACTTGGAAAGCATAAGACCAAAGGGAAGGAAGAGAAGGTAAAATAAAGATAAAATGAAGATAAAATTTAAAAAATAATAAATTTATTAATATCTACTAACTAGCTCAATACCTTACAAAATACCTAAAATTTTCAGTATATCTCGTTATGGTTTACAGCTAGAGTTGACAAACTGTAGCCCACAGGCTAAATCTGACCACTTGCCTGTTTTTGAAAATAAAGTTTTATTGAAATACAACCAAGCTCCTGGGCTTACATATTGTCTAAGTCCACTTTCCTGCATTAGTGGCAGTGTCAAGTATGTGAGTTGCACTTAGAATGGAATGTATGGCCCAAAGCATATCCGTTTGGCCCTTTGCAGAAAAAGTTGCTACTTCTTGACATACAGTGACAAAAAAGTTCTACAACTTGGCCTGCCATCTTGCCATTAAACTTTTCACGTGAAATCTTTTATATCATTAAACTTTTCATGTGAAATCTTTTATATATCCACTCAGAATATCAATACTTCATAATGTCCAGGGCTTCCTTCAGAAAGATTGCATAATGTAAATTACCTTATGGATGTTTTTATTTTTGACTCTTCATAGCAATATATTTGAACCTGTAACTTCAAAATGCTAAATGTATGATTCGAAAACTATATTTATATACTTTTCCACCTCATTCTATTGGTAATAATTTACACAGTAGAAGAATTTGATTCCCTGTTATCATATTTTGAATACTGGTTATTTTGTAATAATACTTGTTTAGTCTTATTTACTCCCAAAGTCTATTTTACTAACTCGACCTAATTTCACATTATTTACACACAATTTTCACAAAATGGACAAGGTTTTCCTAATATAGTTTAAGCCTGCAACTGAGCAATGTTACTGATATCAATATCTCATTGCACTGTTCAGATTTTAGTTTTCATGAAAGAGTTCAGTCAAAAAAAATTTCTAATACGTTGCATATTTTTATTCATAGAGAAGGTACCACTACTCCCAGGATATTCAAAAAGAATGGGAATTGCTGTAAAAGTGAATTGTCACTACTTTTTGTTCAAAATGAATGTAAATGGAACATAACATGCAAAAATAATAAAACAAATCAATTCTAAGTGATCTGAAGAAGATGAGTTGCCACTGTTGATTCAAAAACAGATTGTAACACGAGTTATTTTTGAAAAAGAGCTTGGACTTATTTTGGCAAGAAACTGAAATTCACAAACCAATGAAAATTGAACCATAGAAAGTGAGCATATTTCTTGCTGGATGATGTGGAAATGTGGCTGCATTTATTTGCCTGTCCTTCTAAAGTCTTCAAAGCGAATCTTCCAGTATTTGTAATATGCTCATCTACCTACATTACAACATCTATAATTGTCCAAGGATAGTTTTACCAAGTGTGGTTGAAGTTACCTTGATAATTAAATTCTTCATTTCTATATATGGGTATTTATATTCATATCATTAATAAAAATAGGTAACATAGAGTATTCTTCATGTTAAAAATCCCTGTGATGTTTTATTCAATCCTCGGGAAAAAAAACAAATAGACTCAGTCTGAAAAAACTGTGCATCAGCTAGAGGATTGCTCAAGGCTGCACAACTATCTGGATAAGACTAGAACCCCCCTGGCTTGGTGCCCATAGCTCAGTGAGTAGGGCTCTGGCCACATATACCAAGACTGGCGGGTTTGAATCCAGCCCAGGCCTGCTAAACAACGACAACTACAACAACAAAAATAGCCAGGTGTTGTAGTGGGTACCTGTAGTCTCAGCTACTTGGGAGGCTGAGGCAAGAGAATGGCTTAAGCCCAAGAGTTTGAGGTTGCTGTGAACTGTGACACCACGACACTCTACCGAGGGCAACTTTGTCTCAAAAAAAGAAAAGGAAAAAACCCTAGAACCCCCAGCTCTCAAGCCAATAAGTACTCTGCCACCTACATCTTTAAAAATATCATGAAATCTATCTTCCAATATGGCTGAATATTTGTGAGCATGAGCCTTGAATTCCGATGTATATTGTTTTATCCTTCATCTCTCCTAACATGCCATGTGAACTAAGTTTTCTCCCCTAAGGAAAATGAATAAAATAAAATTAGCTACTGCCTATAGCACTGTTCTAATGTTTTAATGGGATAAAAGCATATTACATCTTCTTTGGCACTACTGTGAAAGGAATAGAGTCCTTAACTGTTTTTTCGGTTTGGCTATTGTTGGTATAAATAAAGGCTACAGATTTATGGGTGTTGATTAGGAACCTGATTTTAATTCAGAATGAACAACTGAGAGGACAAATTAATGAATGAATTTATGAATGAGTGAAAGGATTCCAAACTGCTTTCACTGGATGTTCATATTTGGTGTTCGTGTGTGAGTGTGGTTGATTTGTCCTAGGTTCTGAAGTCTTTCGGATTATTCTGGAAGATGATCTGTGGTTAACACTTCCCAGTTGCTGTCAGTCGTTAGATATTGCAATGGCGCTTGGTTAGAAGCCTGAGATAGAGTAGGTTCTCTGTAAGAGCCGGTGATTATGAGACAGACAAGCCAAAAGGAACAAAGGCAGAAAAACATGGCGCTCACCAGGATACCCACCGTGTCATGTTTGCTCATCCCCCAAAAGCCAGAGGCCCCAGGTCTCCACAGAGGACTGTCACCTGGACAGTGAACCCATGAGACTTCCTTATCACTGAGTCCTCACGACCCTCCCATCAACCTCTGGTGAACCTACTAGCAATGCCATGTCCTTGGCCATACTCAGTCTGTGAGACTGTTTTGTGCCTTGGTTCAGGCACTGGTATCCCAGCTGCTGGCAAGCAACTCAGTGGGGTTGCCATGGCGACCCTCGGGCATGGATTCCCAGAGATGCTCCCTGCATCCTCCCAAGCCTGCCACTGCTGATTGCTGGGGAAGAGCGTGACTCACTGTTAAATATATCGCGGTCGTCCCAAATTGGCTGCTCAGCCCCAGCAGCCGGATGTAGGGACAGGCAGCATCTGGGGGTGTGTGGGTTTGGGAGGCTGAGAGGCACGACCTTCTATGTTCCTTTGGGGCAGTCAGCTCGTGTCATTTCCAGCTGTTCCCTTCTCCAATCCCCTGCTTGCTGCTTCTGCCTTTCCCAAGCAGTTGCTAGCTATGTGATCATGAACAAGAAGCTCCAGTTCTCTGGGCCTCAGAGGCCTCATCCGTATGGAGCTGATGTGAGTACTGACCAAAGAACTGGGAAGGGTCTGAGATTTTGCCTTGCCTGAAATCTAACAAGTGAGCTTGCCACAGTTTCATACATATCAGCAGAAGGCATATAACTCCTGGGTCAGAGACAAAGGACTTTATTACTCACAGCACAGCAGGCAGCATGAACCTCAGGTTTGCATCTGTTCTCCTTGATACCCACTTCCATGAGAGCAAGTTAAAGCAACTCAAGTAAATCCTGCACACACAGAAAACTTGCATCATAATGGAGGATCCCAGACCTTAAGAACCTGATATCTTTTTTTTTTTGAGACACAGCCTCAAGCTGTCACCCTGGATAGAGCGCTGTGGCATCGCAGCTCACAGCAACCTCCAACTCCTGGGCTCAAGCGAGTCTCCTGCCTCCGCCTCCCAAGTAGCTGGGACTACAGGCGCCCGCCACAACGCCCCGCCATTTTTTGGTTGCAGCC
>CAUYRH010087433.1:0-62026 GCA_963574655.1 Perodicticus potto
ATATAGTGATTAAAAGGCCATGAAGGCTATGTTAAATAGTTCAATGAAAATATTTCAGATTGTATATGAAGTCAGCACATTGTGCCCCATGATTGCACCAATGTACACAATTATGATTTAATAAAAATAAAAAAAAATAAAAAAAAAGAGGAAAGAAACATTTCACCTTCTGTAAAAGCCACAAGTACCAAGAATAGGTGTTAACAAGACAGTAGCTAGGTGTGTTCCTTATATTTTCTTTACACGTCTGAAGCTGGAGAGTAGTGGAGAGTGGGGAGAACCTTTCTCTGTCCCCTTAGAGTTCCTGGGGAAGGAACATAGGCTGCCCTGCTTGGTGAGGTGGTGTTCCTGGCAGGCACACAACTACTAACTAACTACTCCTGACCTGGTAGTTGCAGCTTCAACACAGGTTGCCAAATCGTTCCATGCCACATGCAGGGAGGCGCAAATTAACAATAGCAAGTGTGGAAGAAACTTAGTCTTAGAAATCAAATTCTTTCCATTTGGATTTCAACCCTGAGTGAGGACCAACCTGGAGGCAGGGTGTGGGTCATAAGGCCCAATCATGTGGCCTCTGGCAAATCACAGAGTCACAATAAGCCTCAGTTTCTTTAGATGTACAGTGAGAAGAATAATAACCTACCTCAGAGGTTAATAATTGTAATAATTGCCAACACAGTGCCTGGTTCACAATAAATAATTCTTCATAAGTGTTTTTGGGCTGTTTCTGCATCAACGTAGTTTTTTCTTTAGAAAAAAATTGGTATATCCTTACGTCAGATGCATCGTGTTTCTCTTTTTTATTTGAATAAAAAAATTTCTACCCCTCCATAAGTTTATTCAATCATTGTCTCTGCATACATGTTGTGTGGGCATAGTTCTGGACAACAAGTCTCTTGGGAATGAAGAATAAAACTAGGGGATATTCCTGGGCTATATTCTACCTCTCTTCTAAGGAACTCCTGAGTTAAAAATTCATCTGGCTCTCATTTCCTGCTTGTTCGAAATGTTCAAGAAATCAATTGATCTGACTTCAAAAAGACTAGGTTTTTTTGGCTGCGTAAAAGCCCTGTTTGTGTCACTACTAAGTCTGGACTTCACAAACAGCCAGTTCCCTTCATACCTTAGTAGAGGACTTCTTTTTGGCTGCTTACCCTCTAAGATGAGCCAACTGTCAGGCTGAGAATAGAGGCAATAAATCTCTGTGATTCTTCATACTTAGAATTTCTCCTGTAGTTTTTGATAAGAAATTAACAGTCTCTTAGCTCTATGCATGCATGTTGGAGACATTCATAATCAAAATCATGTTTTGCTCACAAAATGAAAAACAAAACATGTTAAATTTGGTTTTGAGCTAACCTAAATGGTTCTGAAGGTTTGGAGAATGAACATAGAAATGATCTTTGTTCTTGACACTTATCTTTGCACTTGGACTTTATTAGAACAAAACAAAATTCCTCTCTATCTTTAAAAGAGTCTGATTAAAAATTTCTCAATGAGTTGAGGGGAGGGACAGCCAAATTCTTCCTAGGTGAAGGTTTTTACAAAGAAATTGTCTTTGTCTACCTGTAGTAAGAGCAACCTTGCTAATGTTTGCACTCTTTCCTCTGCCCCTCCTCCCATCTATTCTGGTACATTCAAGTTTTATGCTAAGCCTCTACGACTGGCTGAAATAAATGTGATTGGAGAGCAAAGATTTTTCCATGACCCATGTACATGCTCTGAGATGACTAATGAAGCCAACCCAGGTCTGGCCAACTCTCTACGTGAACACAGTGAAAAGATACGCTAAAATAAAACAAGAAAAAAAAATTTTTTTAAGTTTCTACTTGATTTTGAGTATTTTCTATCCAACGACATCATCCACAACATTTACTATCTGGCATTTTAGTAGAAGCGGTGAACATTGCTTCATTCAGCAGCAATTCCTAGGCCCTATTCTTTTTTTTTTGACCGGGGCTGGGTTTGAACCTGCCACTTCTGGCATATGGGGCTGGTGCCCTATTCCTTTGAGCCACAGGCGCTGCCCCCCGCCTGTGGCCCTATTCTTTTTTCCCTGAGACTCACAGCCATAAATGGAGAGAAGGCAGAGAGTGATGTGGTCATCCCTGGTAGGAGTCTGCAGGGCTTCAGTTAGCACTGATATGCTAGCCAAGTGGCTCCTTTCAAAGAAATCATGGTTTTGGGTTGTACTGGATGAGTAACCCATTTAAAATCTATTTAATGTCAGGTACAGGGGCTCATATCTATAATCCCACTTTGGAGGCTAAGGATAACTCAGGGCCAGGAGTTTGAAAACAAACTGGGCAACATAGTGAGACCTAATTTGTACCAAAAAAATTTTCAAAGGTAGCCAGGTATGGTGTGTGCCTATTGTCCTAGCCTACCAGGAAGGCTAAAGTAAGAGGATTGCTTGAGCCCAGGAGTTCAAGGTTACAGTGAGTCATGATCATGCCACTGTATTCCAGCCTAGGTGATATATCCAGATCTTGTCTCTAAAAAATAAAAATAAATAAATAAATAAATAAATAAACAAACAAAATAAAACCCACTTAAAAATAAAAATTTCTCTCCTAAGTACAGTTGGTCAGCTCCTAATTATAACTTTGCTGTCAGAGAGCAATAATCAACAATTCTGACACATTCACCTTTTGGAGAGAATTGGTCTATTTCTTTTACTATTCAAACAATTGGCTTGAGTTTAATTAATTTGACTAGTTCTTTTGGTGCCACAACCTTGGTGAAATAGTAGAGTCATTGTGTGGCTAATAAAAACATTGGTTAATCTAAAAATCATGTACATTTGATCTAAGAATGTATTTTCTACTCATGTTTGAACATAGATGTATCTGATGTCCTGAGAGTCCATTCAAACAAAATATTGAAACACAGAATGAAAAAATATATCCAGACTTCCAGTTTTAACCTTTAATTAGTTCTCCATTTTTTCATGTCCATACTGTGACTTGGGACATTGTAGAGTAGGAAGTAATTTTGAGAACATTTTGAGGTTATATTTTCTTTCATTTTTTACACTTAAAATACATTTTTGAAGCTCTGAGGGAACAAAGAAATACAACTTCTATGCTTTCATTTGTTATGCATTTGTTAAATGAATGCATTTAATAAATATATCTTTGGTGTCTACCTTGAGTTAGGCAATATGCCTCCATACAGTGATAAATAAGATTTGCGAATTCTTGTTCTGATGCAGCTTATATTTAAACTAAAAAAAAGTAATTTTAGATAGAGGCAAGTGCTAAAAAGAAAAGGAACAGGATTTTGTGATGGATAAGAAGGGTCTTCCTGAGGAGGTAACATCTCAAAAAAAGCAGCAATGTGACTCAACCATGTGCAGGCAGAGTGCGCAGCCTCCGGGCTAATAATGGTCAGTGCTAATAATGGTCCTTAATTGTGAGGTCTAAATGAGTTAATACGTGTAGAGTACTTCGATCAGTTCCTGGCGTCTATACTGCATTTGGTAACTATTCATTGAGTTTCTACTCATTCTGGTGTCATTGCTAGGTATGGGGAACAAAGAGGTACCTAGGGAAAAAAAAAAGTTACATAGAGTCCTGACTTCAGGGAGCTCATGCCAGACTTTAGCGTGTTTTTGAATGTGTGGCTTACAGCCCATTTGCATCTTACTCAGTGGTCTTCCCTGTCCTAATCTCCTTCCCATGGAGCCTGATTAAAAAGGTTTGTGGAAGAGACCATAAGTCTGCCTTTTCCATAAGTTTGCTCTAACTGCTTCTTATGCCCACTGATGATTGAGTCCTAATGAATAGACTGTGACTAAATTGTGGTTCTTTTTAAAACAATACCAATTATAGCATCAAGAATAAGCAATCCCCACTGCAAGGAACACTTCACAAATTCAAAAGCAGCTCTGCCTAGTTTATGGAGCCATAAATATTGTGGAATTATATCTCACAATTAACATCCCGTATTCCCTAAGCGTACCTTTTTAATTGATCTTGAGCTGGCTGGGGATGTTGGATTGACCTGCTTTTGGCTATGGTTTGGAAGGCTTGTCTACATTATTATGTGTCATTTAAAAACTGCCAAAGGGGGGGAAAAGACTTTTACCTTTCAGAAAGAATGTGCCAACCAATGTTTGCCAAAGGCTCTTGTATCCTGGAAGACATTCTACTTGTAAAGTAGATTGGCCTAAGTGAAATTCCTCCATTAGATTCCTCTTGGTACCTAATTTTGAAGTATGATGTCACCAAAAAGGGAAATGAAAAAGATTTATTTTATTATACTTCTTTGACTTTCTACTAGAATGTATCTTATTTATCTTCTCTTTTTGGTATGACTTTTATACACATTTTTATAAGGTCTTGGGTTCAAGAATTTCAAAGAACACTGGATACCAGGACAGATTCATGCCAAATACATTGAGTGACAAGAGTTTGTAAAATCCAGACTAGATTCTAAGCAGTAGAAGTGTAGGCTTTTGTTTGCCCATTCAATGCTTTCCTAAAAGGGGCTTACTCTGGGAACAAACAGATGTATCCCATTCAATTCTTTTCTCATTTCTCATTTTTTCCCCCTTTACTAGTTTATATCTATAAGTACTAAATTTCTATGTTAGATACAATGTTAGTGATGAAAGGAAGGCCAGCCCTGAACGTAAGGTCAAAACTGATAAGGATGAATGAACTGATGCAAATTTAAGGTAAGTTAGAATCTTAGACATGGATCTTAGAAGCTTAAACAGAATTGAAAGAACAGTCTAAAACAAAACAAAATAAAAAACAACTTTGAAGATTTCCTGCTGTCAATTATTATATTTAATCTTTTGTTTAACTCTTCAGATTGGCAATGCTCCCCAACAAAGAGTAGAATGGGAGAGAAAGATAGACATATAACATCTGGTAGAACCTACGATAAAAACCTGTTAAAGCTTAGTTATTGTCAGTGTCTAGCAATGAGAACTTAACCATGATGCCAGAAAAAAAGAGCTGCTCATCCAGGAAGACAAATTTCTCCTGACATTTTTATTAGGTTTTATCCGACAACATGGCTTTTTGTATAAAAGGAAGCAGAAAGAAAAGATCTCTTTTTACTTTCTTTTTTCACTTTCTATTTAGCAATGCATTGAAGCTATTCATTTATTCAACAAAAATTTGCTGAGTATTAAGCATGCACTGGATATAGTTCTAATTTCTGGGGGTACACAAATAATGAGAAAGAAAGGCCCCTGTTTTTACAGAGTTTATATACTATCAGAATTCACTTTTTCTTCATCTATAAAAATGATGATCATAGAAAATTAATATCCATCAGAAGACTGAAACTGCTAAATAAGTCATTCTCTGTAAATGTGCAGACTGACAAAGAAACTACATTTTCTTGGAATTTGTTGACCCTCCAGTTTTCTTTGCATATGAATCAAATAATTCGTGTGCCCATCCTTAAGCTACTGTTTTGGTTCTATACCAGATTTAGTGGCGATTTTGGCTATGTCCTTGTACCCTAAAGTGTTTTCTTGTTCTTATCAATCATGCCCCGTTGGTGTGATGGCATGGTCTGCAAACCTTTGAGCCCAACTTCAGCACAGCATAGCTGCCCGGAAATTCAAGACCCTGGTCCTGTTAAAGAAAGAGCCAATGGCTCGCAGACTAAGCACATTTCTTCCCTGTTTCCCCTGGAACATTTCTTTCTCAAGGGTATACATTACAGACCAATACTTAACATTCCTTTTAACTGAACTGTGTACTTTTACCTTGTACTTCTTGAAAGAGTTGAGAGCTATTTGTATTTATGGACATGTCCTAAGCAGAAAGCACAATTATATAATTCTCTACTCATGAGTCTTTGAAACTATTTTATGAAAGAACACTTATAAATATTCCACCAGATCAGGATCATGGTCTGGTTCAAGTTCTGTCTCAGAGTGAAATTCTATATGGTGGCAGAATATCATTGTTGCTCTACACGACTTATCCTCAAAAAGGTGGTGACATTTTCTAAAGATTTGAATTAAGAATTCTTTCCACTTGCAAAAATTAATTCTGAAATTAAGTTAACTGGTAAAAGTAAAATTTATACGTTTATAAGTTTTGGAAAATGATTCTATCTCATGTGCCCCTATTTTTTGGTAAATAGTATCACTTACCTTGTTCTTTAGGCTCAAAGTCCAGGAGAGATTCTTATCTTTTTTTCTTACACATTCAAGTCATCAGCAAGTTTTATGGCCTCTCCACAAAAAATGTATACTGAGCTGTTATCTCTAGGACACCAATCATGTTTTGCCTACACCATTATCATAACCCCAAACTCCCTGTCTCCACTCTTGTGCTGAGTCCAATTCTCCTCAGAGAAACCAGAGTGGTGATTCAAAGAAGTAGAACAGATCCTGTGATTGTCTGCTCAGAACTCTCCTGTAGGGCCCCTGCTACTGTTGCTTGTATCAGTTCTGAGCTCCTCTCCACACCCTGCAAGACCTGTATGATCTAGCCCAGCTCTCTGCTTTAATACTACGTGTTTAGTCACTGGTCTCCTTGCAATCCTGGGACAAACCAAACCCACCCCCAATCCCGGGTCTTCCATTTGCCTGAATCAGCTGATTCACCTTCCAGGTCTTGGCACCGCCTCACCTGCTTCAGACCTGCAACCACATCCCTTCCTCAGAGAGGCCTGCCCTGCCCCCAGAGTGAAGCAGCACCCCTCCCCCATCAGTCTCCATCTCTTCATCTTATGTAGTTTTTCTTCATTATCAGACATTGGACTACATGTTTATCTATTTTCTCATTGTCTTCCCTCCGATTAGAGAGAATGTAAGCTCTGGGGGTGGGATGCCAATTTTGGCCTCTTTCACTGCTAAACCCCTGACACCTAAAAGAGTACTGGGCACACAGTTGGTTCTCGACACATGTTCATTGAGTGACTTAATAAAGAGTTTTTATGAACCTTAAAATCTAATGTTTTACTTCTATATTTGTATGAAGAACTTTAAAAAAACTCAAGTATCAGAGGGCAGACATCTTATATTAGGACTGCATTGTTAAAATAAACTATAATATGGAGTAAACATGGTCTCGACAATGGAGATATATGGACTCTCAACCATCGCTTATTTTTCAAGTTGTTTAGAATTTCCGTGCTTCGATGTCCTTCATTTCTTAAATGGAGTTGATAATAAAACTTATGTAGCCTAATTCTGGGCTTGCAAGATGGGGGGCAGAAGGATGAGTGGGTTGGGAGAGTGGAAGAGAGAGGCGGATGGGCGTGCTCTTAATGGGTACAGTGTTAGGGTGTATGGCACACTTCTTGGGGGTGGGACACAATTATAAGAGTGACTCTAACAAATGCAAACATTGTAACCTAATTCTTTGTACTCTTAATTAACCTAAAACAATTAAAACAATAAAGAAAACTCTACTAAAGTGAAGTACTGATATTTTACCCAACTATATTTTATCTTATTGTATTTTTTGAGATGGAATCTCATTCTGTTGCTCAGGCTGGAGTGTGACAGCCTGATGATAGCTTACTATAGCCTTGAACTCCTGCACTCAAGCAGTCCTATTGCCTCAGCCTCCTGAGTAGTTGGGACTAAAGGCATTGGTCACCATGCCTAGCTATTTTTTTTTTTTTTTAATTTTTTGGTAGAGACAGCAGTCTCACTATCTGAGAGTGAGAGTGAGCCCAGGCTGGTCTCAAAATTCTAGCCTCAAGCATCCTTCTACATTGATCTCTCAAATTGCTGGGATTACAGGTGTAAGCCATCATGCCTGGCCCTGACTATATTTTAATTGTTACCTGTTATTCTTCTAACTCTGCTTATGTGTTTATTTTCCTTCATTATCATGAATCTTTATGCCAGCAAGTCTTAGTTCATTATATGTGTACAGGTACAAAAAATGCTCCAGTGCTTTGGTTTGATAACTTTGGTTTGGTCTGTTGAGGTAAGAAATGATTTGGTAATTGAGACATCTTAGATAAGGGGCTAAAAGGATTATCAGAGACCTGGTTTTTAAATTGGAGGAGATCTCTGGTAAAAGAAGGCTGAGTGAGGCTCAATCCACTGGGAATTATGTGACTTTTATGCAGGAATCCTTTAGTGAGGACTGTTGGGAGGAATGAATGGTTGGGCAGCAGAGCTCAGGCCAGTACGGTATCCAGGAAGAGAAGTGCAGCATGGGTCTCCCTGATGGAGCTCTGTACTGCAAACATCATGAGTGTTAATATTTACTGCAACCACTTTTGAGCAATAGACAAGATAAAATTTATTGTCCTGGTTTCTTTCACACATGCGGGACAATTAGTAAAAAACTCAAATGGTTAGTGCTCATGACCTCCCCGTGTGCTCTCGTGATCATGTTCAATGGACAAGTGGAACATTACTGTAAAATGTAATCTGGCTTTACAGAACCCCCAAACCACGTCTTTGGTAGTTTCAGAAACATGTGAACTTATTCTTTCTATTATATAGATAAAAAAGTGGGACCCAGAGGGTTTAAAGGGACTTGTCCAAGGTTGCATAGCAAGTTGGAAATTGATTGCAGGGCTTATTCAAAGTTAGTGCTCTTTTGTTGCCTTTGGCCTTGTGTGGATAGGAGCATTTCTTTAATTATTGCACGTGAGCTGATCTCATTTGGAAGAAGCACAAAAAATTCATTGCTTCAGTGTGCATTTGATAAAATGTAGACCCATGTCTGGAACTGATATCTGTTTACAGGTACCAATAGCTTTAGCAACTGTTTTTTAAATTGCTAATATGAGAGAGGTTGGTAGTCTAGGTTCAATCCAAGCCCAACCATTTTACTGGCTCAGAAAACTCAGGCAAGTTTCTTAATTGCTTTGTACATCTGTACTTATATTTCTTGTCTCCAAGATGGGAGACAAGAAATTGTCTTATCCCTCTCACTGGATTGCTGTGAATAATTGAACACATACAAAGTTAAAACAGTGCCTACCTAGCACATGGTAAATACTATATCTGTTTATTTTTATAGTTCTGAGATACAAATGTAGGTAAGACCAGAGTACAGTAGAGTATTCTTATACAGAGCATAGTTTTACCTTAAAAAAAAAAAAAAAGAAGCCATTTCTAAATCAAAGTATCCTTTTGTTTTGTAGTTTCTCCATGCAGTAATTCAAAATAATCACTAGATGGCACTTGTGAGCCATTTGATTTCAGCTGCAGCAGGTTGTACCCGATGGGTCAAACCCTGCCATCGTTTTCCGTGCCCTTCAGCATTGGGAACTCAGGCTGTCTCTTCCCCACAAGGAAAGTCTTTAACAAAACTATAGTCAGCAACGTTTGTCTTCTCTGGTCATTCCTGGGGCTCACTCATAGGCTCCCAGTCCTCCTGATGGCAGCCTCACAGAAGTGTAGGCTCAGGTGCCTATCTTGCATCATTAATTAGCATTCTCAGTGGTGCTTTTGGCCAGATAACAACAGGACAGTGCCAGGAACCTATGTTAAGAAGATTAATCAGTGGTCCCCCACCAGTAGCCTCAGCATCACCTGGTAACTTGTTAAAACAATGCAAATTGTTGAGCCCCATCAAATCCACAGACCAGCCTATTGGTGTCTTAATAAGCCTTCCAGATACTTCTGATGTCTGCTACAGCTTGAGAACCACTGAGATAAACCAATGTTTAGCATCATATATATATGTTGGTGCTGGAAGGTCCTCAGAGGACATTTTGTTCCACCCTCTCACTTTCTGAGAAGGAAAACTGAGGTCCAGGGAAGTTAAATGACTCACTCAAGGTCACAGCAGTAGGCTTGCCATAGAGCCAGGCTCCAGGGCTTCTAAGTTGTATGTCCCAGCTTTTTGCACCGTGCCCTTCTCCTCTTTTCTCTTTTACACTGAGGCTGCTTTCTACACTGAGGTACACCTTCTAGTCTGAAGCCTACTGGTGAAGAAAAAAATCATGTTTAATAATTTTTTTAAGAATACTAAAGGGGTACCAATATTTTAAATTATTACTTTTTATGCAGGAATTTGTTTATTCATTTCAAGAGGCATTTCTGTGCATTTCCTGAAGTCTGATGTACGTGTTCGTGGATGTGTGTGTGCATGTATGGTGGGGGTGAGAGGGAATCAAGTAACAAAAGTCATCTTTTTAATTACTGGGAGGGAGACATGCATAGTGCCTTTGGAAATAGGTGAGTACAACTAGGGATTGGTGAAGGCAGGTAAGAGGAAGAAACTTCAGAAGTGAACTATGTAGGATGAATAGGAGTTCACCAGGTGAAGAAGTAGGGAAAGGACATTTGGAAAGAGGGATAAGCAAGTACAAGGACATGTAGCCATGACACAGTGTGGGGTACTGCAGGAGTTTTGTGTGAGGGGAAGTGTGCAGTGGAGGACAATGTTACTATTACTACTATTAATATTACTGGCACATACTGAATACTAACTATGTGCCAAGCCCTGTGCCTGTTACATCTATATTATCCATTTATTTAATTCTTAAACAACTTTGTGAGAGTCTACTCTTATCCTTGTTTTACAGATGATAATGGACATGCATGTGCTGTTCTATTTTCCTTAAACTCAATGTTGCTCAGACGAACACTGAACTTGGAAAAGAGCTTCAATAATGTTTACTTCTTCTGGGACAATTCCTATAATGCAAAGTAAATATGTATTTGTGGGGGATGAGAAATACATTCTCAAAATATATACTTTTATTATAAGTGTATAACTGCATAAAGTCAGGAGGATTTTTTATTCCTTTCCTTTTCAAATCAAGGAGTGAATATTCTATTATTCTTCAATCTGTCAGCAACTTTGGAAGTAGCTGATAGAAGAAGAATTGTGTCTGAAAGTGGTAAATAAAAAATAGCCTATTTCAATTATTTGACTCACTAAAGAAAGGAAGCTGAGTAATGAATGAATGACCTGATTTGAAATCATTGGTTTTGTTGTACTTCTGTTTTTTACTTTTTAAGTGTTCACTGTGAATGTGCTTTGCTTTTCACAGTCAATATTAGCACCTTGCCTTCAAAGTGCACAGGAGTGGCTACACCCAAACAAAAAATCTGAGTTATAATTAAAAGTTCTAGGAGGATTCAAAATTACCTACTTTTTCCTAGGTAGGATTCCAGATGTTTCTGGATTCTTTGGAATATTTCTGAGTGATTTTACTTTTTTGTGAGAAAAGAATTGTTCTGCTCCTAGTTTTCTCATCTGCAAAATACTGGTATTGAATCAGATAATCTAGAAGGCCCCTGTCGGCTCTGAAGGTCTGTGGATTTGTGATTTAATGATTAAGGAAGCAAAGAGCTCATTTCTAAGTTTTGTTTATAGTAAAATTTTAGTGTTGTTTTCATAAAAGAAATTTATCAGACCAAATATTTTTCTATGAATTTTTAAATGGGATCCCTGAAATAATTGTATATTTCACTTTTTTAGGATCACCGAGACCCCCTTCAGCTCAGAGATGTGTCATGTGGCGTATTTCCTCATGACATTTTACACATCTTAGGGACGAATAATATAGCCAGTTTTAAGCAGATACCATTAGAAGTTATTGATGGCCAGATTGTTTTAAGGTGGAAGAGGCACACTTATGTGATGCTCTCCCTGCTTTCCTGATTGCTGTCATGACACTTTTTCAACTTTACAAGTTCATATTGCAACTTTGATCTTTACATGCATGTTTATAGCTGAAGGTGAACTGCTTTCTCAGGAAAATCTATAAAACCTGATCCAATTTTTATCTTTCTTGTGTAGGGAAATTGACTAGTTTACAGGTTGCTTTATCTTGAATTAAATTAAGGATAATGACACCTGAAAATGGAATCTATAAAACACATTTTTAAAAACGATTTGTGATTGAGAACAAAATTTGCATTTTACTTCCTCCAATTATTGCCTTTATCATTTGTCATCAATCTTGGAGTTGATTACAATAATTTTGCTACTTACCAATTATACAAACTATGTTTTATTTTGAAAATTTTACAAGAAAATGTAAATAAGGACATAGAACTGTCTAAAAATCTATGACCTTGAGATGGCTATTGTCAATATTTTTCTTGTTTTATTCTATGAACATTAACAAGTTGGCAACAAGTTATAAGTTCTACATTGAAATCATGTTTAAAAATTAATGTGTAATTAGCTTATGTACATAATTTTAACCTCTACCTTCAAAGATAACATATTATTATACAAAAAGATCTTAAACTCTTTAGTTCTCATTATTTTGTGATTTTTTTTTTCTTTTTTTTTTGCTGTTTTTGGCTGGGGCTGGGTTTGAAGCCACCACCTCTGGCATATGAGGTCGGTGCCCTACTCTTTTGAGCCACAGGCTCTGCTCATTTTGTGATTTTTTTAAGTGCCATTTTGATTTAGATCCCTTTTATTTTTCTATCTCGTTGTTCCAGTTAAGGTAATTTCAGGCCACTTTATTCCAAGTGAGAATAATTCACAGAAGAATGAAAACCTCCAAAATTCACACTCTGTAGTTCTTTGTACATAGACTTTTGTTTTATAAACGATAGGTAAGCTTTACCATACTGGAGAGTTGTACTACAAAGATTTCTGTTGTGACATAAAGAAGCCCTTTGGAATGTGAGTAGTAACTCCTCTTTTATCTACTATTGTTTGTAAGTATGCGTTTTTCTAAAACATGTTTAGAAGCCTACCAACTTGTGCATTCTTTGAGGCTTGAGCGCTAGTCTTATTGCTCAATATTCCCTCGGTGTCTAGAATTGTTCCTGTTCTTGGTCCATTGTATTTGTTAGATAAACACTTGTGGAGCTGAAATGAATAAAATGTAATCAATTCCAAGTATTCTAATACTGTTGTGGCAGGTTGCATTATGATTTTGAATAGCATTGAGGTAAGAAGCAGTAATGCTTTAAGAGCTTTGGTCTTGTTTCCTGTTTTCAAAGTCTTATGAAGATTAATGAGATCCACCATGCAAGGGTAGGGAAACTGCCAGCCTTCTGATTTCAAGATTGCTCTTTTTTAACACCAAAGGAGGCAAGAAAAGCTTCACCTTTCTCAGCTGCACTCCTTTTAATAAGCATTTGTTAGGTGAAATTTAGATTCAGTCAAAAGGCCACACTTAAGTACTAGGAAGGTCACAGTTTCCTTAAGGACTTAGGTTTTCCGCCCCTGGAAGCCAAATGGATTTTAGCTTTTAGTGGTTTAGACTTAAAACAAACAAACATATATTTTTTCTTCTAAATAAGAAATGCACTTTTTCTGAGGATCTTCAGTTAGATTTTTCAGAATAGGAATAAGTTACTTGTTTAGGGGTTACATATAAAATATCTTAAAGACTTGGTAGGAGGAATAAAATTTATTACATAAGTTTATACATAATTGCTATTTTACATTGCCTATATTAACCTAATAGTCCAATAGCTTATTCATTCATAATGCTTAATGGGAGCATATCTGAAAATAAGGAGTGCTATAGAGCCATAAATATAATTTATAGTTCTTTCCATGGTACTTTTGCTTCTAAGCCTCTCAAGCATTCAACAAGTATAAAAATGAACTCTTTTAGATGGCAAATTATATTATATATGTATATTTTACCTTAATAAAAAGCTACTATATAAATAAATGCTTAGGATTTTTATTAAATAATAATAACATAAGCCCTTGTAATGAACAAGCAGTTTGAAGCATTGACTAGTCAAGCTTTTCCCCTGCACGTGGAAGGTGTGTGAGGATGCCCCAGTCGCTGCTGCTGACCTACGTTGCGCTTCATCTGGCAGCATTATAGGGAATTTGTGTCAACCACATCAAGGTGCGTGAACAAAGCTAGCACCGTGAAGTCAGTATGTAGGCTCGGAACCAGGGAATTGTCCAGTTGGCAGTGGCCCATGGAAACGTGATGGGAATCACACTCGTAACTCTACACTTCCAAGTAGCCACATTAAAGAAGTAAAGAAAAACAGGTGAAATTAGTTTTATTGATACATATTTAGCAATAGTAGGTAATATGCTTTTATTTGCTAATTCTATTTAGCTGAAGATATTAAGAATGACATCATTTCAACCTGTACTCAATATACAAGGTAGTAATGAGATAGTCCTTTCTTTTTGGATTCTGAGTCTTAGAGATGTGCTGTGTACTTTACGTGTCTCACTTGGGACTAACCACATCTCAAATGTCTGATAACTATGTGTGGTTAGTGGCCGCCGTGTTGAACAGTGCAGCTATGGTCATTCCTGCTTTGCCACAACTGCAGGTGCCAGAGGGAGGCAACGCAGGGCAGAAGAAAGAACAAGACCAGCCGAGAGTCTCACAGAATGTTCTGGCTCTGACATTTGGTATGACATGACTGTGAAAAAGCAACTCAGTTTCTCCGGGTCTCAAATACCTACTCTTTGTAATGGGGGTTGCTAACATCTGCCATCTTTTTCTCAGGAAGCGGTGGGAAGATTAAATAAGATATATGTGAAAGTGTCTGTTAGATCATAAAGCACTAGACACTTGTAAGGCATTATTACCTCTTCTCCGGCCTGGCCCACATTCCAGTTTGGTAGGAAAATCAAGGATAGAACCTGGTGCTTCTGACTTCCAGCCATCTGCTTCAGCTAAAGCCTGTTCATACCAAGCTAGTTTTAAATGTTTTATTAATATTTATTTTATTTTAAAAAGTCTTTTTATTTGAAAAAAAAGAGGAAGGAGGAAAATGGCAGTAAGAAGTAAGTGCCATAGTGAACAGTTAGGGTCGTCTTGGCTGCAGTCATAACGTTCTACGGTAAAATTATACGTACAGGATATTTATATTCTTATATACTCAGAATTACAGCCATCAATGATTGGACTTTATTGCTGTCATATAATATAAAATCCCATGTTCTTCAGAGTTTCAAACAACTTCTAAATTGAACTGTGGTTTCCCTACTCGATTTATCTCCAAAATATATTATAACCACAAGAAAGCCCTTCCGTAGTGGGCTTGATTAATAAAACAGATACAGATCAATTCAGTGGGTTTTGCATGGATATTTTTGGTTACAGATGTAGCTCATGAGTTCCCGTGTATGAGACACCACCTCTGTAGTGTGACTCCAAAAGACACATTAATGTCTGAACAGACAGTGGGAATAATTCAGTTTGACCCTATTATTTAGTGCTTACTGTATGTAAGGTACATTGGGCATTTTAATGAGTAACATGAATTTTTTAAGATAATTGTCACTTAAATATATGTTATATAACTTCAAGAGAATATGAAATATTTTTACAAAAACGTCAATTATATATGGTTCAGAAATCTTTCTTTGGAAGGTAAAAGATGATCAGAAGAAAAATTCTAGATTATTACAAAATAATTTTAAAAGTTACATTCTGCATTTTTGGAGGGCACACAAGGGATTAGTTATTATGACCTATTCCCATTTCCCTATCATAATGTTCATATTTAATTTGGGGGCATCGTTTTCTAAATTTGTTTAAAATGAATTTCTTCATAGAATTTGAAAACTACATAAAATATCTAGAGTTTTATTCTATGTGAAATTTACCATCCATGTCCATGTTCACTAAGAAAAAGACAAACATCCCAAAAGTTCTTTGTTCTTTTTTTCAGTCAAAATTGCTTTTTTAAAAAGATAACTTTTAGCTGGTTATTTTCATTAGAAAACTATCCTATCTAAGCTTTAGGCCTGCCTGAATTGATGATCATGTTGAATAAATGCAATTTTTATTTTCACTTGATGAATTATCTCTGTTGATCATTGAATGAAATAGTTAACTGAATAAACTTTGTTTTGTTGCTTTTTTATCCTAGTTTAAAAACAAAGAATTTCATTTTTTAAGTCTAATAAAATGTATTTTTGATATTTCCACCATAACTTTATAAGCATTTTCTCTCCTCTGTCTTGTAATAACCACCTTCTGGATTTTTATGATTTAGTTTAACATTATTATTTTACTGTTTTACTGGGTGAACCCATCAATGCCCTTGGCAGCCAGATTTTGTTGCAAGAAATCCAAAAGCTGAGCCCGTCATTGGTTACAACAGTTAAAAAAATTTCTCTGGATTGAGCTCAGAGCCCTACCCTGACGTTATGAAGGTCACCCACATCATGCCTCTTTCATCAGCTTCTCCAAAATCTGTGATCAGCTTGAGTCCTAGAACCTGCCGCTTATATGAGCATATATTTTTGTATACAGTGGGTTTGCATTATAAATATTTCATTCCAAGAAAATCTGGCTTTTATGGGGTCAGCCAAAATAATTAGTGGTACCTACATTAAAAATGTAATGCCTTAGTAAAATCATTAATGCATTTGCATTTCTCCGGGAATCCTGAATGGATTCATTCTAGACAAGATATGGTCATGTGGCATTACATTACCTACAGCGCGAGGTGCTGTGCTTTTGTTTTTGTTCAGGTGCACCCCCAGCAAGAGCACAAAAACTCTGAGGAATCTTAACAGTTCATTCTTTCAATCATGAAATAAAATTAAATAGAATATAAAAGCCATTGTACTCTTCTGTATTAGGAAATATTGCACCGTGTGTCCAAAAGTCACACTTAAGACCAGGCAATAGTAATAAGCACAGGATGGCTGTGGATATTATGAGATAATGTCTACTTGTCAGAAATGGATGGCATGTTGTGTTTTTTTTTTCCATCAAGTTTGAAAGTTAACGATGCACTTTATGTTTTTATTACTTCTACTGAAAGATCAATTAAGGCATAAAAGGGATTCTGGCATACTGTTATTATTATTTTTCACTGCGAATATGAATACTACCATATTTGTTCTATCATTCTCTGTTTCATACATTCTGATTGTTTTAAGGAAAATTTAGTACGAATCACTTCAGTCATCTGAAAGGAATCATTTCTTCATTACAGCCCAGAACTTAAAACTCTAAAATATCAGCCAGAAAAAAAACTGGCCAAATTAAGAGAAATATGATAATGGTAGAAAAACACATATAGACATGACTAGGAGATGATAAGATTATTTTAATTTTCCCATTTGCACTGAAATTATTTGTTTTACAAATGTCCAGATCTTTTATTACTTAAAACCCTGTGCTGAATCATGAAAAGAAGCTTAAGTTAGCAATTTTCCTTTGCAAATTCGAGCTGTGAGCATCTGGTGAACACTTGGATACCTAGTCAGGTCCTATGGAAATGATTATTTTAAGACTCTATTCAACATGCCTGGACTTAAAAATCAGCTAGGATCACACTCTGCACATGTATTTTACTATAGGGGATTTAAAAGCCCTGATAGTGATGTTCTCAAGGCTTTTGCAACAGTACAGATGGGGATGGAGATGGAGCAAGCCGGCAGATGGGACACCAGAGTGTCTGCCAACCACCCTGTGCTCCTTGAGACCTGCTCAGGCCCCCAGTTGTTCCTCACACTTACATTTAGACTTGACCGGCCTGTGGAACCCAGGACCAAAGCCCTTGCTCCTGCCTTCCAGTGGCACCCCTGCGGCTGGTTTCTGCCTCTTCACCAGATGCTGGTCTACTTCCAGAACAGCTTCTGAAGCAGAAAAAAAAAAGGATAATTTCATTCACTTGGAAAGACAATAAGAAGCCGTATTATTATCAAAGTGTATTGTTTTTGGATCATAGGAGAAATTACATAATAGGAATGGATAAACACACACTTCAAGAAAAAAAAAACATTATTTACCAAAATTTAAGGAGGTATTAGTGATCCTTGTATGCTGATTAGTAGAGAAGTTTTTTGTTTGTTTCTATATAGTCAAGTATACATTTTTTTTAAATGCAGATACTATATATGGTTTTTGTTCAAACAAACAATGTATTTTATTTCTTTATTGCTTTTCATAGTTACATAATGTGCTAAGTTCTCATTACTTCAATTCTCATTAATATTGATTTGAGGTAATTTAGAAAGAATTTGGGCATTTGTGAAAGAAATAAAGAAAGCAAATTTGTGAGGAACTAATACATCAGCAAGAAAAGTTAGGTTTAGTGAACTTTTTGAAGACATTATTTCCAATCCAACTTGCGTGAGTTAGTATTGAATTAGAAATTATTCTTAGTTATTTATCAGATCAGGTCTCATGGGGCTCTAAAATGACAACACTTTTAGGTTTTCATTTGCACTTTTGGCAAAATTTCATTAGTTGAATATACTTAAAAAATTCTCTATAAGTTAGATTTTTTTTACAGATCTTATGGGGCTTCTTTTCACTTTAACTGAATTTTAGACATTTAACTCTGTGTCTGGGTAATAGATATATTATATTTTGTTTTGGGTTGTTTCACAGAAACTTGTTTAAGAAATATCTATATTTGTTCAAAAAGCTTTTAACAGGAACAACTTCAGACATTTAGATTAAAAGATTTGAAAGTCAAGATTTTTACATTAGGAAAGAAGTGCAGAACTGGGTATCTAGTGTAGAATATTTGTGATGTGACATAAATGGTAAATTCGCGAGTGGTACCACCCACATTTCTGTAATTATGGAAATGTTCCATATTTTCACTGTTGAATATGGTAGCCACTAGTCACATGGAGTCACTCTTGAAATGTGGCTAGTGTGACTGAGGAACTAAACTTTCAGTTTCATTTAATATTAATTAATTTGACTTAATTAAATTCCCTGTGGCTGGTGGCTGTTCATATTGGAGAATGTAGTATTAGAATGTCTCTGTACTTGGGACTCAATACAAAATGAAGAATGCTGAATGTCTGTAAAACAACTGTGTCTCCACAGCACAAGGACCAGGCTCTGACATGGGGCCTTCCCTGCAGAGGTTACATAATGCGTGTTCAAGCCCAGAGGGTAGATACAGCCGTATCCCCATGTTTGGCTTGACTTGTGGGTATTCAGACATAAATAAACTATAAATAAACTTTGGGTTAGCTATAGATGATCTGAGTAGCATTTATCTCTGGAAAGCCATGGGATCTTGAATTATCTCTAGCAGAAAGGGACTCAAGAGCTTGAATTTTTATGGTAGGTGGACTCAGGAGCTCGGCTTTTCCAGTCTGCTCTGATGCTGTTGGACTCCTTACCGATGACTGCCGGGTAATACAGACAGATATGGAGGTATAATACACCAATAGCCACTTCTGTGAAAAACCCTTCAGATTCAGCTTACAGGCCTGTAACTACGTTTTCTGCATCTCCTCTTATCATTCTTTAATAAATGTTTATAGGGCACTACTATGTGTATGTATAATGCTTAGTGTTGGAGATAGAAGGTTGAAAAACAGTTATAATCCCTATCTGTTTCTATGGCAATTAACTGCAGTAGACAGTAAGATTTTTCCAATGTCTTCTCCCAAAATTTATTTTTTCCTTCTGGTTATGGTAATAATAAAACAGAAAAAGATACACAAAATCAGTAGAAATGCTGACTATCACTCCTATGTGTGTATCCTGCATCTTAATCAATTTAGTTCTGTCTGAACAACTTTCGCAGACCCACACCTGGGTAGATGATGAAACTTCTTGTTGAAATGCAATATTGGAAGCAGAGAAGATAACTGACGAAACCTCAATTGCCATTGTTACACCACAAGATAAGCCTCATCAAACTTATTGTTTACCACACGTGCTTAACAAGAGATTTTTCTTCTCTATGATTCAGAAGAAATGTCTTTAAAATAATTTTTATTAAAAGACTTTTTGTGACTATTAATGTGATGACATTTTTTTGCCTTGCCTTTTATAATACTATAAGAGTGCTATAATCACTGGTTATAAAGTGAATCAAATTATTCAATATGCAAACACCATTGCAAGACCTGAATAATACCATTAACTACATAGGCAATCTGTTAACTCATTGGATTTGAATTTATTTTGGAAGAATGAACCAGAAATATGGCAAAGTATTATGCAAGAGCTATTTAGTCAGATTTTTTCTTCTCTACACAGCAGCTGCATAATTAAATGTATGGTCTAAACTGTACTTATTAGGTCAATTTTCAAATGTGTCACTAATGAAAATTTAAGGATGAAAAGGATTAAGAATTAAATGAATGTGACTACAATACCTAGTACTTAAAGCATCTGAAGACCATAAAGTTATTTCTCTAAATATATTACCTACTAATGCCCTTGATTTTTTAGACACTTTGAACATAATTTTAAAAAATGAATCACAAAACAATGGAAGAAACTATAAGGATATAAAATCCTTGAAAATCAGTTGCATTTAAAAAACATCATAAATAAAATTACAAGTTGAAAGGTGAACATTTTTGCTCTGCAAAACATTGTTATGTCCTATGGAGGTTTTAAAACATAGCCACAAGATTTTGTGCTGTTCTCTGTGTTTACTCTCATTGAATCTGGGAGAGCATATGATGGCTTTGACCAGTTGAACACAGCGAGGAAGCATTATATAACTTCTGAAGCTTGGTCATAAGACGCTGCTGCTTTGTTTGCTAGAATATTGTCTATGGAGCCTGAAGGGTGCAATTAAGAGGTCTAGCCTCCCAGAGACCACTGTGCAGGAGAAATCACTTGTAAGTATTCCCACTGACAATGCCAGCAAAGCCCAGTCTTTTTTCTGTCTCTGCCAGGGTTCTAAACATGAGAATAAAAGCATTTTGAGTCTTTTAGATCTGTCAGTTTTCCAGGTAATTCATGAGAGCAGACAACTTCAGACCTACCTGAATGCCTGACCCGTAAAATTGTGAAGTGAAGTAAAACATTTGTCATTTTTAGTTACTAAGTTTCAGTGTGGTATATCATGCAGGAAATATAGATAGAGCATACCCCCTTATATGTATGATACTTTTATAGTAAAAAATTTAAAACTTAAATGTGAAAGACACTCTGGGAAAAGTTATTTGCAAACAGTCTTGATATCCTTCTTATACAAACAGTTCTTACAAATCATCAAGAAAAAAGTGCTAACACCACATAGAAAAATGGGCAATTAAATGAACAGATAATGCACGAAAGAAGAAATAAAAAGGCAAATAAACATGTAGCAAAGCATTCACCTTCATTGGTAATTAAAGGAAATGTGAACTCAAGTGGTAAAGATGTATAGAGTTTCTTTTTACTTAAGTAAGAAAATAATAAGTAAAAAATTTGGTTCTCAAATTGGCAAACATGAAAATATATTTAATGTTGATTTGGGTTCAGTAAGTTGCAAGTAGAACAAACTTTATGGAAGAAAAGTTGATGCTATATACCTAGAGATTTTTAAATATCCATATTATTTGATGCTTCTGGGAATCTAGGAATTCAGGTAATGAAGTAATTGAAAATAAAGTAAAATAATATATAAAATATTATCACAGTTCTATTTCAAGAAGCAAAAGTTCAGCAATAAGCTAAATGTCAATCAGTAAAGCTAACTTTTGTTTTTTATATTAGAGTATTATATCATTATTTAGAATAAAATTGTCAATATATTTTATCTGATAATTCTGACCTATGGACACCTTAGCAGGTACTTTATGGATGGGCACATAAGACTGAGCTTTGAATCCTGGACTTGCCAGTTACTTTTGCTAGATATTTAGAAGTTTTGTTTGTCTTTCTGACTTTCATTTTTCGTATCAGGAAAATGGACCAAGTACTTACTCCATTGACTATAGTGACAATTAAATGAATTTTATGTATTCATTAATAATAATGTAAAATAGTTTTACATTTATTCTGATGTATTTATAAAGAATAAGTATAATTATTTCTCAATGAGTTATCTCTTTTCTTAAAACAACTCGAGAACACCATCCGACCTCTATATCCAAATTCACACCACCTTCCAAATTCACAGTTCCATCTGGCTTCCTCTACGTGTCCCTTCCTACAATAGTCAGAGAGATCTCTGTATAGTGTCTACCCTGTAGTCAGAGAGATCTTGAGGACAAAACACAACATAAATGAGTCTATTTCTTCCTGACACCCTTCAATGGTTCCAATGGCACTAAACATGCATCTACTCTTATTCTACCTTCTTTGCAGCACATGAGATGAACTTTAAAAAATGTAAGTCATAACACATCATTCTCCTGCTTCTATCACTGCACTCCCTATTGCCCTTATATTGGATCTAAACTTCTTTCCTGTCTTCTGTGCCCCACAAGATTCCTGCTGTGCCTCCCTTCCAACTTTGACGCCTCTCTTCTTGTCTTTTCCCCTCCAGTCACAACGGCCACTTTCTTATGAAAAACACAGAGGTAGCCCTCACTTTTAGAACTTTCTGTTCCTCTGCCTGGAATGCTCTCTCCCTAGAACTTTGTATGACTGGATCCTTTTTTATTTAAATGTCCACTTGATTATCACTTTTTTTTTTTTTTTTTGCAGTTTTTGGCCAGGGCCGGGTTTGAACCTGCCACCTCCAGTATATGGGGCTGGCGCCCTTCAGCCACAGGCATCACCCGATTATCACTTTCTTAAAAAGGTCTTTCTTGATCACCCAATCTAATGTTAACCAGTCATTTTCATATATTTTTAATCTAATTCTCTTTAATTCTATGATAGCAGTTTTATGTTTCTTATGTAATTAAACATTTTGCTTATTTATAGTCTGCCTCAGCTACAATGCTTCCTCTCTGCCAAACACTACTTGAGAGCAGGGGACTTGCTTTGTCTGTTGTAATATCCCTTGTAACCAGAACCAGGCCTGGCACATGGTAAGTGTTCCATAAATACTTGCTGGACTTCTTGCAAATAAATACTTTTTTGTATATCTGAAATATGGAACTTAGCAGTGCAAAGAAAAATGGCACTTGACATTATTTTTTAAAAGAACAAAAATTGTAAACTATATGGACATTTTAAAAGGCTTTGATGGTTCTGATTAGAGTTAAGTATATTGCTTCAATTTTGAAAAAAGAAAAATCCACCAAATCAAAACAGCATAAAATTATTTCAGGACTGTTATGAGAGCTTCCTTGTCACATCAATAGTATAATAGCTTATTGTCCCTCAACAAACTCTGTGCTTTGAAATGAAGAATGTTCACCTTCCTCCAATATTTTTATTACGTGTTATTATTTATTTACATATGATTTATTTATTTCATAAGGAAAAAGTCTGAGTAAAAAGACTTCCATTTCAGCACTAAATGAGTTGAAAAAAGGGTTTCATTTTCTGAGCCTCTAGAATGAACAGATGCCTTAATTATTCCACTGGGCAGATGGAGTTAAAGCTGTTCTTCTTGGGCCAGGAATGATCACAAGATTCTGCAGTAATGATATCTGTTTCTATAAAACCCATGATAAAAGAATTCAATTTGCTACTTATAAGTATATTATAACATTTCAAAAGTATGTAACATCTCTCAGATGATCAGGCATAAACTTTGTTATGCATTTTAATAGCTTTGAATTTCCTCCACAAAGTAGGTGAGCCACATTCTTATGATTTTTTGAAAGAGGAGGAAATACATGTTTGTTAAACACATCCTTTGGGCCAGTCACTTTGCTAACTATGTTATCTGCACAGTCTCATTTAATCCTGACAATTGTACAATAAATTGAGTAAAGGCAATGAAAAGAAAGGTTCTGTTCCTTTGCACAGTATTGAAGGAGAAGAGTGGTAAATCAGGAATCAGAAAAACAAAGGAACTTCCTATTCTTATCCCATTGACATTATCCCAGAGTTCAGTTTTAAGTTTTTCAAGGGAAAATACATTGGTATTTTATGATTCATGGCAGTTGCCCGGAGCATGACAAATGTTCATTGATTAACAATGCTATTAAATCGGGCATGAGATTTCTGCAAGAACTGCACATTTGTATTATGTAGAAATGCCAGGATTTAGAAAAAGACAATTGGGTAAGGCATCTTAAGCTTCCTGGAAGCTATTCTTACCTTCCCATGGAGTGGTACATCTGATTTGGTTTCATTACTGCTTACAATATTTGGGGAGTTGGAGGAAGAGACAATGACCCATTCCCTTTATGCACCCATTCAAAAGATATTTTTAATTCTTTAGCTGACTTTTACAAAAACTTAAGGTTGTACAGTCTCAGATAAAACTGAATCCGTTTCTATGGAAACAAGAACTAACAACTAAATCCTGAAAAATTAGAAGGGGGAAAAATTTCCTAAGGTTGTACTAAGCCATCATTGAGGGTCTGGATTGCTGGATCACTGGCTTTCTTTTAAATATATCACAATTGGAGAGACATTAATTGTTCTTTTTTGACAAAACCCATGTAAGGGTCTTATGACCATATTTAATGATTACAAAGTTCAAAACACTCAAGTCTAAATGATCTGATAAAAGAATTAAAAGATCTAAATAGCTAATGTACATTATGAAATCTTTGGATTTTATCAGTTTGCAATAAGGAATGTGGGAGTGAGAAATTGACAATTCAGTATGCAAATAAATATGAGAAATAGTGACCTTCACTTGGACAGCTAGAGATTGGAAGCTTCTGTAGTTGGAATCTAAAATTATGCTTTAATATTACAGGTTAAGTGGTGATGTCTGACAGAAAATAGCTATGAGATTTTCATTCTAGGCTCATCCTTCTGATACTTTTACAATAGATGCAAATATATAAAATGTCTCTCAGAAGTTCCTCATCTTTGTGGAAATATGGAAGTTGAAATTCCAACCTTTTACAAATGAAACAATTGGATAAAGCTTCAGACAGGATAAAATATTGACTATAATGGTGATTCAAGACATGGTCAGGGGTCTTCTAATTAACAGAATTCGGGAAAGATTGAGAATATTTATTATGACAAATACTCAAAGATAATATGGCATGAGGTATCCACTTAGTGCCAGATATTTGAGATTATACACAAATATTAAATTGAACTAAAAGGTGTGAAGTAAGTAGATTCTTTTTGTGGGGCTAACTATGCTATGACATTCTTGCATTCAATTTTCTTGACATTTGAATTATGATCCATTCATATATTAAACCATAAAATTGATTAATTGAATAATCGATTAAGTAAATACTGTACCTCACCTAAGATGACCTGTAAAGCAATTTTTTTTTTTTGTAAATTAAAAAACAATTCCTTGGGCGACTAAAATTTTACTTAGTTATGGCTTAGTTTAAAAGTTAATTTATTCCTGTTTCAGACTAATTGTTGATATTGAATCAGTAACAGCTAAATTATTACTATGATGCTCTGACATAATCATTTTATGTACCTCCAAAATAAATGTGAAAAACTTCAAGGTATATTTTGGCAGTCACTTATCCTGGATGTGACTACCAGGAAAAACCATAATCCAGCCCTCCAGTAGGAGGAAGCAAGAAAGAGAAAAATGTGTGTTGTGTGTGGTTGAGATGCGATCTAGATTCTGAAACACTCCTGAATTTTGGTAGAAAGAGGAGACCCTCTCTGGACATCAGCCCGTGGCTGAGATCTACTTCTGTTGGAAAGATATCAAATGTTCTAGATAATATTTTTTTAAAATGTGAATGCGATGGTCCCCTTTCAACCCATAACTATCTAGCTATATTATCCAAGGCAAATTTTTTTTACAGAAGGAAATTCTTCAATGACAAGGTAAAATTTGATTTCCAGAGAGAGATCTGTGACAAATTTGCTCTATTATGCCATGACTCTGTAATAATAGTAACAGGTATCATTTATTGAGTGACTTATGTGCTAGGCTCTGTCTCAGCAAACTTCATATATAAAGTAGCTCTTTGTACACTGACTACTCAAGGGACTGAAACAAACTGATCAACATAAGGAGATGGTCATAGACCTTAGCATATGTGGTGTATGTCTGGTCTGTGAAACTTAGGTCAGTTTAAGGAGGTGGTTGATGCAGGGAGATGGTCAACTATGAAGGTTCTACTGTATTTTATATCATTTAATACTCACCACAATCCTACAATAAAACAATCTTCTTCTATTTAAGATCATTTAATAAAATCTTAAATTAATTCATTATACATGTATGTGTGCTCATAACACATCCAAATATATAAAGACCAAATCTATGTTTTGTTCCCTTCTTGTTCTCCAGCACACAGTGGATGGCTCATAATTGCTACCTGGAAAATATTTGTTGAATTAAATGAAATGTCATTTCTTGAGCTTTCCTTGAGGGAAGGGTTTTCATCAATCATTTTCTCCTTTGTAAGCCTAACTTTGAAGGCCCCTGGAAAAATTTTAATTCAACTAAGAAATGTGTACTGACTTATCTCTGTCTTGGGTCAATGAGGAAGACTGATGTAAAGGGAGGTTGAAGAGGTTAGTGTAGGGATTGGTGGCAAGGAAGAAATATTAATTCTGGTAAAAATGACTTTTGTTTCCTGAAGGCTATAAACATAAAGAAATAAGAAAACCAAAAGCCTATGAACTTGATAGTCATCCATGGAATGTCTGAGATAAAATGACCTTCTATGTCAATGGGTGCCGACAGACAATACTCTGAGCTAAGAAAGAACCTCCGTAAGTTAAGCTTATACAGGAGAGAAAGGAGGGTCATGGTGAAGTGCAAACTTCCAAATAAACACAGCCTTGCTTTTTGTGTACTTTAGGCTCTGGTTTAGATTTTTTAGTTGCTGATTGGACCTTCATTAAAATTGCTCACTGCCCTGATGACACTTGCAACCAACATGCTTTGGTGTGTTACATATATGGAACCAGGGTATGGCACGGACTCTGCAAACTGAATCTTCTCGTTTCCACTTTAGTAATCCAGGGGATTTTTCTCTTTTGAACATCAGGTCACATCAGGAGCCATTACTTTCAAGCACTGTCCCATGGTACCCACTTGTATGTGCACATAGCTAGTTAAACAGACTCCATCCCCCACCTGCAGGAGCTCACAAAAAAAAAAAAAAAAAAAAAAAAGACACTGAATGAACACTGGTGAACACAATGGAGTAAACAGACTCACAGCTGTGTAAACAGAGTACAATCAGTTAGAGAATTGGGTTATAAACTGTAAGTGCATGTGATGTTCATGTGTTGGAAATGAAGGGAAATTCTGGAGGTTGCAGAGAACTTGTATGGACTCTGTGTGAAGGTAAAGAAGGAGAAGGGTGATGATGGTGATGGCATAATCCTGCTCCTTTCATTTGGGAGGGAAGGAAATTTTCCTTTAGAGCCAGAGAGAGGGTATTTCCTTCACAGGTATCTACACTGAGTACCTGTATTGCTACTTGGGTCTGGTTTTTTCTAAGAGATTCAGTTGTAATTAACCTAGAGAAGGAAAATACAGATATATTATTAATCGGGGCACAGCCTCCCAGAGAGATTTCATAAGCCTTCTTTCCAGGCTAACAAGAAAATAAAACCCAAAATATAATTGCACGTTCCACTTATAACTAAATAGCATATGCCAATTGATTTTCCAAAGAACTAATTACTTTGGGTGAGGTTTTTTGGTCTTGTTTTTGCTTTTTGTTTTTTAATGAGCAGCATTCCTTGTCACTATCTGCAATTTACTGTGTTGGACATCCTACACACTGTCAGGAATTAATTTGTACTTGCGGAGAATTCAGCTGAAAGCAAATTCCAGCCAGGTCTCTACCTCAAGACCCTGGCTGATAGGTATCTCTTTTCTTTTAAATAAATCCAGATAGGGAATTTGAAAACCTCCCCAGGAATCTCTTCCAGGGTTTCTAAAACCTTCACTGCCAATAAGATCTTTCCATCTAACTTAAATTCCTTTGGTTGTAATTTAAATTCATTTCCTCTTCTTTCTTAATTAGAAAGGAGAATACTACCCACCATTAGCTTTTCCTTTAAATACAAATGTTAAACACACACCTCAGCCTTCTTTCCTGGACACACATGACTTCTATTTTAGAAATCATCTATTTTTATACACACACATGAAAAATATACATATCTATGTCTATTTATATATTTATATGTATTTTACTTTGGCTGTTAGCTTTTTTTCTCAAGATAAGATAACCTGTTAGATGTCCCTTAAAATCGTTAAGATTCCAATAATTGATTTCATGAGGTTTGTCCTACAAATACTGACATGATAGTATTTCCCATTTCTATAGCTCCAATCAGACTTTATTAGGTAACAATCTATAAGAACACTGGAATTTATACTTTATGCTTCTTTGATTGACAGACTCAGGATACTGATGGCCACTTGCTAGCTCTTGACACCTTGGGCGAGTTAATTTACCTCTAGATATCATGATGGGAAGAATGCCTTATTTTTTGCAACTTAAGAATGCCTTATTTTTTGATGAGACAGACAAAATAATTTTAAGTTTTTTTCACCTTTAGTACTCAATAATTCTATGAATATAGTCTAAGTATTCCCATGGCTAACAAGAGAAGCTATTTTTCCTTATTGTCATTAATTTTACCCATCATGGTCAATGTGTGTTATCCTATCACTGATTTCTTAAGCAAGAACCTCTAAATAGCATTTTCAACTTTTAAACTGAGGTATAACTTACACATTTTAAAATAAGTTCTCTTAGGTACCTACTTCTACTTATATGAAAAATTAATGTTAAAGGGTATAAGTTTACAGCCTGATGAGTTTTTGTATATACTAAATCATTTTTCAGTTTATGATCATCTGAGTGTTTTGGCAAGGCCACTGATACCATATATGAGTGTTCTTTATTACATAGCTGTTAGGCCACTGGAAAGGAGGCTGAAATTCTCAATCTTTTCTATTCGCGTGGACGTGTTTCCTTTCTTTCTTGCCTTGGAATCTTTTAATGCACATACTAACGAAATAAGTCTTTTGAGAATATGATGACACTAGAATTCCCTTTAGAAGGTAATTCCTTTATTTCAAAAACTTAAGTACTATGGAATCAAAAAAATTTATGTTATTGAAAGAATCTTCAAAAGTAGGACATTGAAAAAAATCTGTGGCAGTAATATTTTGGGGTTGATCTTTTTATTCCGTGATTATCTATTAAGTGTCAATTTTCACTTCATTTCCTTTTAAACTTTTGCTGAACTTTGAATTAAGCAGTAAGGGCCCATCAGAGTTAGCCACGTCCCGTCCTGCATTAAAAGCCTAGCGCTTGCTGTAGCGTTCTCAGGGTTTATAGGAAAGGCTGATGTTCTCTTCTGTTCTTCTGCCTTTTCACACATCAGTCTGACCTTCCCTTGCCTCCCCTCCTGCAGACTAACCTTTCTTAAAGCCATTTTCTGCCTGACTTGAAAATGTACTTCATCAAAACTAATGGCTAATTAAACAGGGAACTCTGAATTTAATTATACTCCACATATCAAAGTGGGATGAATAACTGTTATAAATTTTAGTCGTTCTTCTATTACATATGCACAGTGTTCTGTGATTGATTTTCTGCCTCAAACAACAAACCCACCTGGGTTCCTGAGTTTTCAGCCATTTCCTTTGCCCCCCATGAGCATGACCAGGCCCAGCTCTCCACCTCCCCTAACTCTGACACCCAGGTTTCGTGGTGGCTTCTGTGCCTCCTAACGTGAAGCCAGTGTTCTGGACACACTGGCTGGTTAACTGGTCTACTGAACAATCCCATTTTACACCACTTACTTCACATCAAATGTTCCCTGAGTAACATTTGCACTTTTCACCCAGTAGGCATGCCTGCCCGGCCATCGCCCTACTTGGCGTCAGAGTGGGGATGGCATGTTTGCCCTTCCCTAGCTTTAGCATTACACCCTTGGAGATGCTCTCTGTCACTCCTTTCATCTTTCAGCCTTTCTTTCCTTCACTTCGCTAGTCCTCGTCCACCCATTCTCCTGTTCCTCTTCACACTCCTCTCACCACGCTAATGTCACCAACAAAACAGTGAGGGAAAATTGAAGGGGAGAGAACCATTAGGAGGGTCTTTCCCGTTTGTCCTGGTTCTCAGAAATTCCTCACCGTCCTCCTGACATTTTGACTCACACAATTTTCCCTCTACTTTTGATTGCAGAGACAAAGACTGCCTTTTCTTTGTCCATAGTCCAGTACTGACGCCAGCTTTTGAAGCCACGGCCTGTTCTTTTATTTTCTCAACAGGCTAACCACTGAGAAGCCCATTCTGCTATGATGAACCAATTTACACAGGGCTCAGCGTCATAAAAAAGATTATTTTAATTTAGGTTTTCTTATGTATTTATGTTGGTTTATGTGATACATTTATATGTAAGGCTACTTTGGGATACATATAATTCCCTTGAAATTTCCTACTGAAGACCTATGTACCATTATTATCCTTTAGTAATGCCATCACCTTGAATTCTGAGAAAGAAAAATTCAGGCTTACAGAACTCCAGCAAAGTGAGAAGTCACCCATGGTAGTATAGTGTACATAAAAGTCAAGTGTTGACATTAAGAACATGTTAAATGGAAAGCCTCTAGGAATCTTGAGATTTTTGGGTCCATGTGTTGCAACCTAACTTCTTTCCTGAGAATTCTCCACCTGTCATTCGACATTTGAAAATAATATAAAATATACTCATTCTGAGACTGGATCAGCTATGTACCAAAAATTAACTTGAGTCATTTGCTATAATCTTAGCCAAGAGAGATCTACTGGTTCAATTATCATATGGCATTAGGAAGGTAGCCAAGTGAGAAATTTTAAAAAATTCTAGGACATGAATTACAGATCTAATTGGATCTACTCTCAGTAAGAATCATCTACCCCCAGGATATGGGTTCATAAAGTTCAGGAGAGTTTTGGTATTAGAGATCACTGTACCAAAATAATCAAAGACGGGCATATGTGTGAAAACCATAAATGTTAATTCTAGGAATGTGGACTAATAAATTTGCAAATCTGCAAATGAACAGTAAAGTTGATCTAGCTCAAAGCCAGTGTTAGAATTCTGAGAACCCAGTGAGATAGAGGAAACCCCCAGAGTGTTCATTCCAAAGACCGTATTACTCACTTACTTAAATAATTTAAATGGCTGCCTTACCATTAGGATCAAGTCCAGGTCCCTGGTACTGCACTTATAGCCCTGCTGACTATAGTGTATAGCTTCCCTTTTCTTCTCTTTGCCCCTCACTTTACCTATATGCACTTATATTCATTTCAAGGAAGCCACCATGCTTTCTTATCTTTTGGATTTGCTATACATTGTTACCTCTAACTTGCCATCTAACATTTGTCATTTCCTCCAGAAAGTCTTGCCCATTCCCTTAAGGTTGGATCAGGTGTTCCCCATATCTGCTTGCAAATATCCCTGTACTACATTATCAGAGCAGACATCTAGAATAGACATTGCCTGTTGACTTATCGGTCCTTGCATGCACCCAGGTACCCCAGACCTGAAAGTTAGGACTCTGTCTTGCTCACTGTTATATCTGAATGCCTGTCACATTGTAAAGTTGCTATGAGGAAGAAATGAAACAACCAGTTCATTGAACAATTATTTCCTGAGTGCTATGGGCTTAGAACTTCTTTGGTGTTTAAAATATATTACTGAATACATATGTAAATTAAAAAAATGATATCCACTGAAATAAACATATAAATTGCTGGACACAAAGCCTGACATAAGTTAAGTCTTTATAAGTTTCTAATAACAATAGTAATGATACATTTCTAATATTCACTAGGTACTTACTATACACTACTTACTTAAAGGTTTTTTCATATATTATCTAATTTTAATCCTTACAACAAATCTCTGTACTATTATTTTCTCTATTTAACAGGCAAGAAAAGGGAGGCACAGAAGTGGTAAGTAATTTGTTAACACAGTTACAGAGGTATGGATTCATATTTCAAACCTAGACTGAATTTGAACATGGGTTTTTATCCTTTTTATCATATTTAATATTCAATATTCTATTATCTGCATCATTGTTATTATCATGGGGCACTCAATAAATAAATGCTAAATAAAAAGAACTGGAATAAGAAATCTTTGCCTAAGATGTTCCCAATGCCAGCTCCTGATATAATTTTTTAAATTATAAAAATTCAAATGAATTTTTTTTTACTATTTTTGTGTCATAAAGCTTCATATTATTTATCTTCCACTATATGAATTTAATAAAATTTTTCTATCAATCACTTGAGCAGTCTCAAGTGGATTTTCTCTATATTTCAAAGAAAGGATTGTAGGATGGGACTAGAAGCAGCCCATCTGTTGTCCTTCCCTGCCCTCTCTAATTAGCTCTAATTAGTTCAAAACTTCAATTAAACTGGCCAGTTTTCAGTTTTTGTATTAACATTGAGGATTCCCAGAACTTAAGCAAGAATAGTTGAAGAAACAAGAAAATGTTTGTTCTCTTGTCTGCCTGTCTGCACAGTCAACTGAGTATGAACTGAACATGTACTCTGAGCTCATTCATCACGATATTCTGCTCCATGGCAATTAGATCAGCCTAAGCCATGGTACTTGCCTTCAAGGGGTGATTGTCTAGTTGGGAAGATCAGATAGACACAGAACAATGGGGAGAACAGTATATACAGTAGACAACTATTCTCAGCTGTGTGTTGGGGACCATAGGAATTTAAAAGAAAGTGAGGGAATACAAGGGAAGCTGGCTCTTACAGAATGAATAGAAAATTGGGTAAACAGTAGGTGGGGGGAGATCATCAGGCATTTGGGCAATGGAATGAATGTGGGCTCATAAAAATGCTGACTTCGTTAGAAGAGAAGAAACATTTTGAAGACCGGCGAATAATATAAATTTATGTAGTAAAAGGTATCCTTGAATAAATAATAAGCAGAACAATATATTTAGAGCTGGATGAACCTTTAGAGAGTGTCTAAATAGAGCAATTCCACTGACAACAAATAATCTAGCTCCAACTTTATCTAGCCCCAGTTTGTGTTACTGGGCAAATCAAGCTGTCTGAAAGATCACCTTTAGTTAAAAAGTATAAGAGCCATCACTGACATGAGAGAGGTGTGAAATTATAAACCCAACTGGGATTTGGGCTTCTTCTGATGTTAGCTCATCAACAAATTAAATACCCCTGTGAGAGGTATTTAATTTATTTGGGCCTCAGTTTTCACATTTATAAACAATCAGGCTCAACCATTTGATTTATAAAGGCACTCTGAGCACTGAGATTTGTGACTTAATAACTCCCTTTTGCATTTTTGAACCTATGTAATCTTTTATGGTGGATGAACTTGAGTGGATCTTCAGGATAAACTAACAGCCTAGGTTTCTCTTAAATGGGTTGCTCTAAAGTGGTGTGTGGGATGTGCCATGCCTTTGAGGGGTTGTGAATGGTCAAAAACTTGGATTGATTTTAAGGCTTACACAAGTCTTGCCTAAGCATAGGCTGAAAGGGAAAGTAGTGCTCAGTTATTTCCTGCCTTTACACAAATGGAGTGATGATGATGATAAAGGATAATTTTATTATTTACTGAATGCTTATTTTACATTCAAAATTTTACATGTAATGTGTACCATTTATATAATAGCCTTTCATATAAATATTATCTTCTATTTGTAGCACATAACTAGAGTTTGATGACGTTCTAAGGCAGCCTAACTCAGCAATGGCAAGGCTGAGATTTACTTTTGGGATGTCCACACACAGACCTATGCACTTTCCACTAGGAAATGCTGCCTCCTGGTCAGTGAAGAACCTGGGAGCTGAGCAATGCTAACATTTAACGTACATCTTGCTTCTGTATGAAGCTGGGAAAATTTGAAGTAAACGCTGAAGAATTAGACCCCTTGGAAATAATTAGGGTTTTGAGCTCCCTAGTATGTTTAGAGAGTCAAATGCCATGGCTGGAATTTAAAAGGGACTGAACAATCTTATGACTAATAATAGCATTTGTAGTCATGAGGATTGAGACAAAAAAGGAGCAAGCAGCAAGCTTTTAGGTCAAACATTCAGCACCCAGGGGTTAGTAAATGCTGCCTCTCCCAGTTCACATTTCATGAAAGAAATGCTGAGAATTGACCAAAACTGTGGCTTGTAATATGTCTTTTAGGAAGGAGGTCACCAGTCATTTGATATGACAGGAAGGCCACTCACCACATTTTCTGTCTAGGTTTCTATTTTCTCCAGCAGTTTTGACAAAATTATTATGTAATAAACTTTTTTTTTTTTTTTTTTTTGATACAGACTCTTGCTCTTTCACCCAGGCGGAGTATTGTGGCATCATCATAGCTCACTGCAACCTCAAACTCCTGGGCTCAAGTGATCTTCCTGCTTGAGCCTACCAGGTAGCTGGTAACACAGGCACGTGCTGCTGAGCCTGGCTATTTTTCCATTTTGGGTAGAGACCGGGTCTTGCCCTTGCTCAGGCTTTCACGAAGTCCTGAGCGCAAGCAGTCTACCCGCCTTGGCCTCCTGGAGTGCTAGCTAGAATTACAGGCTTGAGCTACCACGCCTGGGCTTCATAAGCTTTCTTTTTGTAGCATATTTTTGAATATGCATATAAAAATTCCACTGTGAATATTATTAAATGGATCTTTGTATTATTTTCAAGGAGTCAATAAATTTGCATTTTTGTTCTGATCATTCTGATGGAATGTTTGCCTTAGCAGTAATTTTCCCAGGGCACCTCCCTGGGTCCTTAAGAGGCTAGTCTGATGGATGAACTTTCACAGGCTACAAACATTCAGATAAACAGGGTGCTGCTTCACCACCGACGCGAGAATTAGCGGGCTCGGGAAAGCATTTTGTGTATGTTCATGCACTAATCAGGTAAAGTTAACACTTGTAATTCTACTAAAAGACCTATTGCCCTCCTCTATGCTAGGTTTCTTCTGGCCCTCTGATTACCACCCTGTGTGACAGGGTATAGTAAACTGACATGTGTGATTTACTAAAATGTAAATCACATAGCAAGCAGTTGGCTGATTGCAAATCATTCTACTTTTAGATGAAAAGGGTTAGACCCATGTAAAGTATAATTATTTTAATAAAAAACAGTCTGAGAAGTGTCTCAGAAGGAATGCATAAGACCATTTAATTCTCTATCTCAGACTCCATGAAATATAAAAATACAGTGGGATTTTCAGAAATGCAATCTCCGGGAGTTCACTAGTTTTTTTAGATTGGTCTGGAGAGTAAACATGTTAGGTCTACACCCCAGCCTTGCTTTTGACGTTCCCACATGTCAGTGAGAACATAATTAAATTGTTCCTGCAAAATCAAAAGGCATGCCTTTACTTATTTACTCATTATCTCAATTCCTAAAAAGAATTGTTCTCTCTTTGCTATGCTTTATGTAGCGCTCGCTGCAACAAATTTTTGCTTGTGTTGATATACGTGCAGAGAAAATGTATTGGGAGGCTGGGAACTCTCATTATAAATGCGAATTCTAGAAACATAAATAGCTTCTTGCTTCTCATGAAAACATGGAATAAAACGGAGAACAGTTAACTCATTTTACCTACGTGGGTTAGGATTATTCATGGGGAGCCAGTCTTAGGAAATGGCACTTCCTCCTCCCCCGGCATATGCTCAGTTCTTTGAATCATGCTAGATTCTCCTCTTTCCCTCATTTCTTATATTTAAACCATCTGTAAAACCTGTCAGCTCTATCTTTAAATTATAAAACTGACATATTCACCTCGTACTGTCTCCACTAATAGTCCAAGCCACCATCATTTCTTACTTGTTTACTGTAACAATTTCTTAAAACATTCTTTCGATGACCATTCTTGTATCCTCCATCTCCCAGGACATCTCGCTCTCCACATGGCCCATGGATTCATTAAAATTACAGATCAGATCACGTCGGCCTTCTATTCCAAAAATTTTAACAGATTTTTGATGCATTTTGAATAAGACACAAACTCCCTTTAGCCTAGAAAGTCCTACGTGACCCTCCCACTCTGAGTACACTATGCTCATTGTCCTACAACCATAGTGCTCTTTTGAAACACACCAAGCTTGTTGCTATCTCTAAGGATTTTGCATTTATAATTTTTTGGGTCTGGAATATTATTCTTTCAAATTTTAAAATTACTCCTAAATAAATAAAATAGCTAATAGGTTATTTTCTCAGAGGGCCCTTCACTTTGTAAAGTGGCTCCTCCCCCACACTATTTTTCTATGACATTCCCTTATTTATTCTTTATGGCATTGGTCATTTCAAAATATTCATTTTCTTATTTATCTTTTGTCTTTCCACTAGAGTATGAGTTCATTTAGAGAATGAATTTTGCCTGCCTTGTTCTTTATTATACTCCCAGAGTACACTATAAGATATATAATATTTAAGATCATGGCTCGAATATTTGTTAAATAAATGAAGGATGGATGGACAGATGAATGATGGCTAGATCCCTAGGACTACTGCCAATGAACACAAAGGCAGCTACTCATAGGTACCCAGGAGGATGCAGAGTGTATTTAAGTCCCAGAACAAAGGTCATTTCCTCAGATAGATTCTGTTTCATCGTCACTTCTGTCCAAACCTCAGGCAGCGCTAGCTACCTAAATCAAGAGCTCTGTGAGTCACTGTTTCCCCGAGAATCTGGGAACTTCCTGGGAGAGGCTTCACAAACTGCTTCTTTCTAGGTAATGTGTCCAAATGCTTACACTTTACTTTCATAGGGAGGAGCACCCTTCTGAGAAATAGAATGGAATACGCTGATGGTAACATTGAGGTGGGTCACATTTTAGGAAGTCCAGTAGAGCACAAAGTCAAAAACAGATGGTCTGGTTACAAAAAGAGATGGAGCTACTTGCATTGCCGCCATGATTGCATGGTGGTGGTCTCTGGCTCACTAATCATAAAGACATGTGGATCAGCACATGTCCAGGGAGAGATCTGTCAGGGGTTTTCATTTCAAATGTGGAAGTCTGGCCAAGTGTATCTATGGTTACACTCATACTTGGATGTGTTTTCCATTTGCCCTGATTTTAAGTATTAACCTGGGGGTAAATCCAGGCTACCTTTTTCTCCTCCTTTCTCAGAACCGCAAGCTCCCAGCATTCTGTTTTTATATAGGAAACCAGATTAAGTAAAACAGCTTCTTTCCATAAGGTAATCCTCTAGTACTCAGCCTGGGGCAAGTTGTCTCCTCTTGTACAACTGCATACTCAATAGAACACTGTTAAAATTTCTTTTAATTGTCTTCCCCCCCACACACAAATCCACTACCAGAGCCTGTAATACTCTTAAACAGTAAGCCAAGCAATTACAGTGGCAACTTCATTCAAACAATACCACTTCTCCTTGAGAGGAGGATTAATTTAGGGCTCCCAGCAGCTGTCTGGCAGGGTACTTAACTTGCAAGAGGTTGTCCAGTGCTTGGGATCAAGGGCTGAAAGAATGCCTTGGAGAGGAGGCACTGAACATCTTACCGATGCAGGTTTCAAGTAGCCTTGCTCTGAGAGGTTGTAGGTTTAGTCCTTAGAAGCCCATGGATTCTCTTTTAGGAGGTGCTAAACCAAGTACTGTTTGAAGCATGTTAGTTTTGCTGATTTGTCTTTTCCTTAGTCTGTTTCTTGAGGGAGCATCTGGCAATTACTGAGACAGGGAGGAGGAGGAGGAGGAGGAGGAGAAAAATGTCCTGTTCTAATTCCACCTTAAAACTTAAAGAGACTGCCCAGGGGCCATGAGAAGACTTTAAGCCATGGAAGATGGAAGGGGCTGCTCTTGGTTAAGTTCAAGGTACTTCCTGATACTTATTCTGGCTCTATTCTTGATGTTTGTGTGAACTCAGGCAAGTTCTTTGAATTTCTCTGTTCCTCAGTCTCCATATCTATAAACTGGAGATAATAAGAAGTGACTGTCAGGGTCAGGGCTGTGATAGAACTAACTGAGATAATGTTCGTAAAGCACATAGCAGAGTCCTGCCACAAAACAAGGACTTCACAAGTGTTAGCTATTCATACTATGACCCGAGTTCTTATTACTATTTTTCTGCCTTCTCATGTTGCACAAAGTGTTCCCGGTATTTCTTTCTTTCTTTTTGAGACAGAGCCTCAAGCTGTCACTCTGGATGGAGTGCCATGGCATCACAGCTCACAGCAACCTGCAATTACTGGGCTTGAGCGAGTCTCCTGCCTCTGCCTCCCAAGTAGCTGGGACTACAGGCGCCCCCCACAGTACCCGGCCACTTTTGTTTTGGTTGTAGCCGTCATGGTTGTTTGGCAGGCCGGGTTGGATTCGAACCCACCAGCTCAGGTGTACATGGCTAACGCCTTAGCCCGCCGAGCCACAGGCGCCGAGCCTGTTCCTGGTATTTCTGAGGACTTTCTTTCTCCATGTTGAAACCACAGAGGCCTCCAGAGTCTCTATTGCACTGATAAACTGTCCCAGATTGTGTAGGACTGTGGGGTTTCCAGAGATGCAGGACCTTCACCAAGAAAACTGGGAGAGAGCTGGGTGAACCACAGTCCTGAGTCAACTGCCTTTGGAAAGGTTCCATGTCTCATTTCCAGTTCTGTGAGCTCTTCTTTAGACCAAGAATTTCTTCCTTAGACTAAGAATTTCTTCAAGAAACAGCCACTTCAGAGGCTCTTTGAAATTCACCTTGTTTCTGGAAAATCTTTAGACCCTTTCCCTTATGTCATCTCTGCAGATATGGGGAAGAAAAGGAAGTGCTATGTTTCATATGCCAAGAGAAAGCCACATATCTTAGGCATCCTCAACTGGTTGGTTTTCACTTCAGAGCTTATAAGTCACAGGCCGGATGTCCGATGGGCTGGGAGGTGGACCGTGGAAGGGAATCACAGTAAACTGGAATGACTTTTGCCAGGGCTCTACCAGCACACCTTGCCAAGTGGTTTTCCCCTCAATTTTAAACAAATCAGTGGTATAAGGGGAAATGTACTCCATATGTTGCTGATGCCTTTATCCTCAATTCACAAAAATATAGTCTTCTTAGAGAGGTAGAGTTTCCAGGAATCGTTTGGAATCCTTTTCCTCAAGGTACCCACTTGAATGGTCACAAGTAACTTAAGTTTTTTCATGGTTCTTGGTGAGGATAACAAGGTCTGATTTTGGTTTCTGCCTCAAATGGCCCTCAATTCATTTTTCTCCCAACTTTTTAAAACCTCTCATTCCAAAGTATGACTGTATCCCTTTCCAAGCACACAGGTTTTCTGTTTGTTCACTTCCAAGTTTATCTGAATGTAATAGAGATCAACAAAACCCTGAAAGTCTCAAGCGTTTTTATTAGTGGAAATCAAGAGCATGGCTTCTATTGATTGATAGTATCAAAATGCTTTTCTTATCCCACCAGTTTTAATTTGGAGACATAAATCATCATTAGAAAGACAGTAGAAAATACCATCCCCACATGGCTGGTGATTTTCCTAAAAAACATTCTGTTAAAAAAGAATCAAATTGCTTGGTTTGATTTTATAGTTTTTCTATGCCACATTCTGTCTCTGCTGTGAAAGTGAAATTCACCTGCTTTTCTATGACTGCATCAGTTTGCTGCTAAGCTCTGATGGTGGTACCATTTGTTAGTTCTCTGAGAACTAGCTGCTAAGCTCTGATGTGGTTCCATTTGTTAGTTGTCTGAGAACTAGAACTAGAACTGAAATCCTTTGCCATTTATCTGTCAGGGGCCCCATGTCCGCATCCCCCAGGTATTAGGTCACCTTCATTTGTTTGTCTGGTGAGAAATGGCTTTCTTTTCCAAGGCTGGAAGCCAGACTGGTTTAACACCAGAATAGGAACCTGGAACTGACATTAGTTTTGCAGATGTGCAATGGAATCCCAGGAGTTTAGAAAAAAAAAAAAAGAAAAAGAAAGAGGGGAAAGGGCTTTGGGAGGAGAAGAAAATGAGTTTTCAGAAGGCTAAAAACAAAATAACTAATCATATGATGACAATTACACTTGTTTGTATTAGTGACTCACTTTCACTCACTCCATTTTCAGACTACCGTTCAAGTCTCCTTTTGTGTAACTGCTGAATAACTATGACATCTTTTCTTTTTGCTTTCTTTTGTTGTTGTTTCTCCAAGTTGGAGGCTTTGAAATGGTCTCCTTGCTTCTAAATCAGAAAAGGAAGTGATTTTGTATGTGAGACAAAGATCATTGCAAAGATTTGCCATTGGAAAAAAAATTAGAAAAGGGTTTTCAAATTGTCACCATAAATTGTCTATGATGATCAAACTTTTCCAGGATCCTCCCTGTCACCATTTGTAGTCTGAGCACAGATTTTTCTTTTGGTAGCCAGAAAGAGTTCCAAAATAGTAAATTTCATCTTCTAATAGCTAAGACCCTAGATTAGAGCCAGAAATTCCATCAAGAACATTTTTCTGTAATTCTAGCACTCTGGGAGGCTGAGGTGAGTGGATTGCTTGAGCTGACGGGTTCGAGACCAGCTGCGCAAGAGTGAGACCCTGTCCCTACTAAAAATAGGAAAAACTATCTAGGCATAGTGCTGGGCACCTATAGTCACAGCTACTTGAGAGACTGAGGCAAGATGATGGCTTGAGCCCAAGAGTTTGAGGTTGCTGTGAGCTATGATAACACCATGATAAAGCCATGGCAATTTATCCAGGGTGACAAAGTGAGATTCTGTTTCCAAAAAAAAAAAAAAAAAATAGAAAATAAAATTTTCTTTCCTACCTCACATTTGCCCTAGTTCATCAAGAAATTATGACTTAACAGCAGAGGTTTTCGGATTCTTAGTGCAGGGAGCATGAGCCTATTTCGTATAGTCTCATTTTGAATGTTAACTTTATACCACTTACCTTTTGTATGAATGTGGGCTAGTTAGCCTCTAATCCTGCCTTCCCTATAAAATAGGAATAATAACAATATTGATAATAATAACACCTCTGCCTGGCTCACACATTATTATCAGAAGTCAATGGAATGGCCCTTTCCCTGACGGTAGCTTGACCAAATGCATTAATCCTATGAAAGCTCAGTGAAAATCTCTTCCTTTATTCTCAAATTGCCTAACCTTTAGTTCATTCAGTATTATTTGGAATTTTGTTCATAAGGTGCCGGAAATTCAGCTTAACAATGTTCCTTTTATTTGGCATTCCCTAAAATAAATATAACATTATGATTTTCTGCTTTAAACTGTGCTCCTATGGGTGCTTGGCATGGATGGAGATAGCGGAGTAGGTTTAGTTTATACGCACTGTGACTTTCACTCTGTCACAACCTGCTCTGCCATGGATGCTGCTTTTATTGTGGGTGGGGTAAGGACAGGCAATGTTTGGATAGTGGCCTAAAGTCTGGGTAATGTCCCGGTTACACTGACAATAGCATTGCTGCTTTGCTCTGGGATTCCTCTGTCTTCTTTTTCTAGCTTGCTATATAACCCAGAATTTTGTTTCTGCAACACAACATTTTTAGTGAGTTAAATTTGTGTGCACAAGCACACACACACACACACACACACACGCATGCATGCTCTGAACAAAATGCAAAGCTAAGTGGCATTTTAATGAATTTTTTTTTTTTTTTGTGAGACAGAGTCTCACTATGCTACCCTCACAGCTCATAGTAACCTCAAACTCTTGGGCTTAAGTGATTCTCTTGCCTCAGCCTCCCAAGTAGCTGGGACTACAAGTGCCTGCCACAACACCCTGCTAATTTTTGTTGCAATTGTCATTGTTGTTTTAGCTGGCCTGGGTTGGGTTCGAACCCGCCAGCCTTGGTGTATGTGGCTGGCACCGTAACCACTGTGCTATGGGCACCGAGCTGAGTGGATGGTTTTTAAAAGTCTATATTGGCTATCTAGATAGCATGTATTGTCCTGAGATTCCCCTGCCTCCTCCTCCAAAAAAACCAAAAACAAAAACAAAAACAAACATTCCCCCCCCCAAATAAACAAAAACAGACAAAAAACTTCACAGACATGCCCTCCCTCCTTACACATGAGCAGAAGGGGTTGGGTCTGTGATTAAAAAGGATTTCGTTATGCGTCATTGTGTCTCTTTAACTGAGTTTTGATATGAAAATCCTTCACCTCTTAAGCTTTGTTATTGAACATCTTTCAAAAGATTTTACGCCAAAATGCTTATTTTTTTGAGCAAAACTTAATTTTTAATCACTAATATAGCCTCTGTGACTCTTTAGGGCATCAATGGTGATCACACAGGTCAAATGAATTGGATGTGAGACCAGATTCAATATGGAAAGGCAGGGAGCCTTCTGTAGGTACTGGTTTTTTGATTAAATTCTTCATATAAGTTTCTAATTGTTTTATTGCTTTTTTAAAAAAAGTGAAATTAGATTAATTCCTGAAACTGAAAATTTCCATTAAAGAAGAAAAAAATCCAGCTCTGAAAAATTGATTTGCTTCAATTTGGGTCAATAAATCTTTATTGAGCACCTATGGCAAGGCTGCCAACCCCCGAACACTCAACCATGTCCCTGTAATGATAGAGTTTGTGGTCTGATGTGAAAGACATATTAAAAAGGTCAACCAGCAGTATGATGGGGGAATGGACAGAGGCGATGGGAGGCTAGCTCACAGGCTTGAAGTCGATATAGAGCAAACATTCACACACCTGAGAATCTCTTGGGAGTCGGTTAAAGTTCAGGTCTCTGCACTCTACTGATTCTGATGCAGGTGGCCCATGGGCCACACTTTGGGAACAGTGGTATGGTGAGTCAGGGAAGGCTGCCTTGAGAGTGAAGCTCAGCCAAGGTCTTAAAGGTGGAGTGGCCTAATTAGTTTTTGGAAGAAGAGCCATCCAGGCAGACAGAAGGGGCAGAAAGGACTATGGAGGCTCAGAAGGCAGACTGCACTTCTGGGGCCCTCAATGCTGCTGGTCCCGGGGAAGAGCCCTAGTGCCACTGTCTCCAGGTGTTTGTCTGAGGAAAAGAACATTGTTTTAGCATTGCATTCTCAGGTGAGCATTTGGAAAGCAAGGTATAGTTTTCTAAGTAGTACTTCCTAACACCAAAAAAGAAAGAGAAAAATTAGAAAGGGAGAAAGCAAAAGGAAGTATGCACCGGGATCTAATTTCACCCTCGGACTATTTCCAGTACTGGAAACGAGAATGGTTGGAAAATGACTTTTAAAGCAGAATTTGGTGTTATAATTAGAAAATTATCTCTTCCTAGAACATTCTGTGAAATTCTGCCGTGAGGTGTCAACAGGTCCTTGCGGGGCTCCATCCAGCAGAGATCGACTAACATGTAAAATACAACAGACTTCCAAAAAAGCCACTGTAAAATCTCAAGTATGTGGAGGAAGTTTGGTGTGCTTGCCAGTATGGTTTTTCCAAAAAAGAAAAATCCTGCAGAGATCAAAGAAGGGTGGAGGAAGTGGACTCCAGACTCAGTGGAAGGTTTTATTGTCAGAATAATTCAAGCTGGTGATTTTCTGGCAAGGCGAGTCAATGGGCCACGTTAGAGAAGTGAGCATCTTAGCTTTTGATGTGGGGCAGAGAGGAATGGAGACCCAGCAATGAAGGAGAAATGAGGAATTAGGGACAGACGTTCCTCCTGAGTTATGTCCCTGACCACAGACTGGGTTGAGGCATCTGGCATCTTCTTTAGTTTCCAGTTCCAGGACAGAACGCACTCAGAGTGTTTACCCTGAGATGCCCGCTTCCCACAGAAGCTGCCATGTCTTTGAGAAGGGGGTTGGGAAGGAAATAGGGGTAGCACAATAGCACTCTGAGATTTTCTCTTTTTTTTTTTTTTTTTTAAACGAAGGGGAAATCAGGCTAACCAAAGAATAAAGCAGTCAGACAGGAGAGTCCCAGGAAGGTGTGTTGAGAGTAAAGGGTAAGGTGAAGGAGGTATTAGAGTTCATTGTTAAGGGAGCAGCTCTGCTGTGTGATTCTTAAGGTTCAAATCCCAACTGAGCCACTTAGTGGCTATGTGACTTTGAAGTGGTCACCCAGCCTCCCCACCTCAGTTTCTACAACCGTCAGATAAGTAACAGTATCTTCTTCGTAAGGTTGTTGGGAGGATTGCATGAACGAAACATGAAACTCTTAAAACAGTGTCCGCACTTAGTAAGTGCTCAGGTAATGTTACCAATTCCTTTGTTAAATATATGTACACATGATGTGACTAGCAGACTCTTAATTTTGTTGATTTAATTGTATCATTATTTACTTGTTTTTATTTATTTTATGTTTTTTATTACTTGATGATAATTCTTCTAATTTTCTCTCTGACAATGTCCCAACTTTGTCTGGGCTTGAGCTCAATCGTGCAGACCTCTGACTTCCCTGAACCCCTACCTAGTGAAGTGAGAACAAAACAAAAAGGAAGCAAGGGACAGCTCAGTGACCTCTTCCTCAACACACCTGCCAGGTTCAGAAGGGAAACAGTGCAGCCCTTGACTCCCTGCAGGGTGATAGCCAGTTACAGGAGAAGCAAGCAGGGCAATGTTCAGCTGACAGAAGTCTGAAGCTCCTTGGCTTCACCACTAGCACGAAGCAGACAGTGCTCTTCAGCTGGACGTGACATCCAACCAACACCTGGTGCCAAGGGCTTAAGGGCCAGTTATTCTGCCCAGGAAGTTTTGTGGGGTAATTTCTCTCCACTGCCCAGAGCAGCTCTCCCCTTTTTAGTGTGTCAATAATAGTCTTGAGCAGAAGGTTAATTTAATGAGAGTGTGTATGTTTTCATAACTGATCATGTTTCCCTTTTCAATGACCTGCTGGAAGACTAGGTCCATACCTGTAGCCTGTGACTCACAAATATGCAGTGTGTCATGCTGCATGTTTGGTGGGCCTCTTTTCTTCAACTCCATTTCAGTTTCTGCCCTAGTTTCCCTTTAACTCATTTTCTTTAGATACTTTACTCTTTGCTTATTTTAATATATTTTACTTTACTACATTTTCACATCATTGTAATCTAACCTAAATCTTTTTGGAACAAAGGAAGTTAAAGACTTAAAAAACATATATACAAATCAATCCAAGGCATTGATCATCAAGAAAATTTGGTGCAGCTCCTTACATTTAGCTCTCTTCCTTCATACACTATTTTATATTAAAATGTTCCTTTGCAGTGATTCCAAGAAAATGCAATCCACGAACAGCAAGTTCATAGAACTTTCTTAAGTAGTTACTAAATCTATCATTGCAGAAGTGGAAAGGTTAAGGTTGAAGTAATTATCTAGAAATGATACGAAAATATGCACATTAAGATGACTGAATTGATATCACTTATCTGGAGAGAAGGCAGCTAAAGAACTCCAGATTGCCAGTCCTGACTGACCAAGGAGTCAAACTGTTTATCATAATCAAACACATGGGACATTTGGTAAGAGGACAAGGCTATCAAGTTGAAAATGTGTTTGAAGTTTTAGAATTCTAACGCTGGAACTTTATTCAGAGTTTGGCAAAATTTCCCGATTTTTCCTTGGGTGAATGACCGTATCAGATATGGTTTAGCACCTTCTGTTTCAGAAAATGACTTTGAGCTCTCCTTAGCTGGGTTCTAGATAAGGAATTAAGAAGATGGGGGAAAAACAAACAAAACAAACAAACAACAAACAAAAACCTGCTGGTTTTCATGGAGAATATTTCTACAGCCTTTTCAAACAAGATTCTGTTAGGGAAATAGAAGACATGACCTGGAGACTAACATCCTTTCCAATTGTCAAAAGTTCACGCTGTTATAATTTTTCTAGTACAGAGAAAGGCAAGCACAAACATAGACCTATCTGGGTTGTTTGGAGGGATAGGGTGAGATTATGGGATGTCTGCATTGCCCTTTTCTTTTCCCAAGTGTGAATATAAGCTACATACATTGTCTCCCAGTTCACTGTAGTTACAATTAAGCATCATACAATTTGGAACTTTTTCTGAAGTGTCTGAGGCCAGGCACAGTGGTTCACACCTGTAATCCTAGCACTCTAAGATGCTGAGCCTGGTGGATTGCTTCAGCTCACCAGTTCGAGATCAGCCTGAGAAAAAGCAGGACTGTATCTCTACTAAAAATACAAAAACTGAGGCAAGAGGATTGCTTGAGCTCGAGTTGGAGTTTGCTGTGAGCTATGATATCACAGCACTCTACTCAGGGTGAGAGCTTGAGACTCTGTCTCAGAAAAAAAAAAGTCTGAGATGTTTATGAAAGTATACAATAGAGATTTAAAATGTAAGGTATGTCAAGGAAAAATATATGGACCTTTGAAAATAGGTATTATTAATTATTTGTCATATTTTCTCTATGCTAGGAAATTGTTAAAAGTGGGTGAATTGAATAAATTAAAGAATTATTCCTCTTTACTGTGTTTGTTAGGACTCCCTGAAAAGGAGTTTATTCATCACCCAAAAAGGGGAGGAGCAGAGTCTCCCTGTTCCTCACAAGTGAACTTTTGACATCTTCTCATTTTAGGAACATGAATCATGTTCTTTTTATGTGGTCTCTTATATGAATTAAGTGATCTGCCTTGTAATAAAGGCTTCTCAACCAGTATTGTGATGAATATCTCCTTTAGGACCTCTATAGAAATGCTATAGTCTGAGCTTTCCCCAGCCTGCAAATAATTTAAGTACAATGAAAGAAAGGGATACAAATAAAATCAAGTGGTCTGCAGTCCATTCTTCTGGACTCTACTGCTGTCCTTAAGTTAAAGAGAAGGTAGCATATAAATTTTAATAGAGAAAGAATACAAGGAACTCTCTATATTTAGACTGGGAAGAGTTCCCAACAGCATAAATCAGTAGCTGGGAATGAAGTTGGGTTCCCAGCTACCCCTCAGAGGCCTGCTTGATTCATAACAGGGGCTCCATAGGTGTGGTAAACAAATAAACTCTCACAGCGATTCTCCAACCTGGTTGTACATCAAAATTACCTTGGAATTCTAATGGGAAACTAAATTTTTAAAGCAAATAACTCTACTAAAAAGTGGCAACAGACATGAACAGAAGCTTTTCCAAAGAAAAAGATAGACTAAAGGGCAATAAACATATGAAAAAATGCTCACTGTCCCTAATCATCAGGGAAATGCAGATCAAAACCACAGTGAGAAAGATGTCACCTAACTTGAGTGAGAATGGGTTTTATCAAGAAGTCCCAAAACAACTGGGATGGGATGCTGGTGTGAAAGTGGAGAGAAAGGAACATTTATATGTTGTTGGTACGACTGCAAGGTAGTACAATCTCTATGAAAAGAGTATGGAGATTCCTTAAGAACTAAAAGCAGACTTCTCACTTGATTCAGCATTCTCACTTTTAGGTATCTACCCAAAGGAAAAAAAGCCGATTTATTAAAAAGACACTTGCACTCAAATGTTTATTGCAGCACAATTCACAATAGCAAAGATGTAGAATTGACTCCAGTGCCCATTGATATATGAGCGGATTAATAGAACAGGGTATAAGTATACTGGAGTAGTACTGAGCCATAAAAAGTGGGGAACTAATACCTTTTGTAACCTGGGTGAAAGTGGAAACCATTCTCCTAAGTGAAGTATCCCAAGAATGGAAAAACACACCACATGTCTTCATTATCAAATTGGAACTAACTAATCAACACCCACGTGTGAATATGGAGGTAAAATTCACTGGAAATCAGTAGGAGGTAGACGCAGGAGAGGTAAATTCACACCTGCCTGGCACAATGCACACTATCAGGGTGATGGGCACACTTATAACTTTGACTTAAACTGTACAAAAGCAATTTAGGCAGTCAAAACATTTGTACCCTTGTAATATTCTGAAATAAAAAACAAACAAAGTAAATAAATCCACCATCACCTTGTTTTGCAGAATAACATGGTAAGTCAGAAGGAAAGACTGTAGAGAAAGTTGTCTCCTGTTTCCAAGGCACAGAATCCTGCCTGTCAAATTTGAAATGGAACATGCATCTGCCTTCCTTGCTGAACTTCTCTTTTACCTTTCAGTATCTCTTGTCCCAAACTCCCAGACATCTAGTACCTTCTTGCTGTCATAAGCTGCCTACTGGGTACATACCTTGCCTCAAACTGTCACCCTGTTCACAAAATCCATGTTCAAAATAGCTGGAATCAGGCTTTCCTCTCTCAAATCAATGAAAACATCTGCCCAATCCGGGTAGGGGTTCTCCCAATGGGCGAGAGAAGTAAAGCGCCCCAACACCCCTAGAGGGATGTACATGTACTTTATAAGACTTGAATTCCTAGTTTGGTGATAGCAAGTAAAATAACCCTGGTTGTTCATAGTCTGGAGAGTTTAGAGAATGGATGAAATCTGTCTGGCAGGAAGGAGTGAGCAGGAAGGAAGATCAGTGCTGCCAGGAGGGGACTCCAAGACGCTGCCCATGTAATTTAGCCTATTAACTACTTTATGTTCTTTGCGTAGTTTTCTTTTTTAATGTAGGATATATAAGCTTGTTCTGACAAGGTTGGAAATACCCTGAGCATAGGAAAACCCTATGGGCAGTACTCCTTTCACTTTCCCTTTCAAGTCTCAAGGCACTCAGTAGATGCTTTTTGAGCTGAATTGGGGTCATGGTATCTGGTAGGATTCATTCAATTCATTCAATTTTTAGACAGTCTCTAAAAAATGAATGAGAACAAAACACCATACTTGAAGTATAATTTTTAGAACATAATTATTTATGTATATGTAGTTACATTTTTACCTATTTATATACAAGAAAAACATAGCTGTTCACTAATATTACCCATTCTAAATGGAGAGTTCTAAAACTCTGACATGTTGTAGAAAAAGCCAATTTAGTTATGTGCTTTGTGTTCAAAGGTGGAGTTGAAAAAATTTAATGACGACTTTTTCTTACAACTTTTGGCAACCAGGCATTTCATTTTTTAAGAAATTGTAGAGGAGAATCAGAGTGAAGCAAAACATATATTCTGTGAAGAATTTCTTTACTAGTTGTAAATAATTGGAGAAACCCACGTTGTGTGGGAGTAAGAGTTCTGAATCACTAATGAACACTGTCGATAGAGGATCCCTGAAAGGAAATCTCAGTTCTTCCCATGTTTCTCTTAACTTTGTGCTGGGCAGGCCTGGATAAAAATGTGCAAAATCCCCTTCCTCATTGCAGTTGACCATGATGGTAACTGGAACAACATCATTATTAGGTTCTGCTAAGAACTCCTATATTCCTCACTTATAATGCAACAAAACCAGCCATTTGGACTCACTGTCTACAAAGTGTAACGTGGTCTGTGAAATTATGAAAATAGAATGAGGGAAAATAATGCTTTTTCTCCCAATGAGGACAGCCCCTCATGGTCTGTGTTTGGTGATATTTGCATCGATTTTCCTTGCCTCAACATTTGCCTTCTTTCTTGAGAAGGGGTACAGGGTAGGGGTTAAAAGCTTGACCTTTAAAGCTGGCTGCCTGGGGTGTTTTCTTGCTATCTCTGTCTCTCCACTAGAATGCACCAAGCTTCATGAGCGAAAAGGTTGTTTTTTTTTCTGAATCCCCAGAATCTAGAACACTGCCTCACCCATAGGAAGCGCTGGTTGAATCAATGAGAATAAATGAATGAATGAGTGAAAGTCCTTAGAACAGCGCCTGCCACAGCTGACATTAGCTGTCATCACCATCATCACCACCACGGTCATCTTTATTAGTACTCATATGAATTTAAAGCTCCCTTGGATTCCCCCTAGAATATTAGTAGCCAAAGCATAATCTTGATTCAATTGGAAATGATAACTTACCTTTACTTATGTTTTCTGCTGGCACTAGCCATTCCTTAGCTGCAGGTACTAGAGGGAAGTAGACTGGAGTAGATTTTGTGCTTGTAAGCTATGGCATGACAGTGATGTTTATAACATGGTTAAAGCCTGTTCGAGCACAAATGTGAGGCAGATTTAGTTTAGCATACCTCTTCTCTCTGTCCTGAACTTCTGCCCCCTTTATGGGCTTCCCGATATTCAGACCAAAGCCCTATTTGTCCCAGCTTGACTTAAAGTATCATTCTTTCCGAAATGTTTTGGATTCTCTGATAGGACACTAGAGAGAGGGTAATGTCTAATCGGAAGTTAGAATCTCTGGTGGTGGACACTGTTGATGTAGGGTAGGTCTGAGGAGGCAGACATGGGAAGTCGCCTCTGCCTTTGAAATAATATTATTAGGGAGATAATTTCCATGGACCATGCTCAGTTAGTGGCTTGGATAACCTCATTCTTCATTATCAGCTCCTAAATAGTGGCAGTATCAGAGGTCAGAGGACAATAATGGCCCCAATAACATCAAAGTGCTTTTCATTTAATTTTTTCAATTTTCATGTAAAAGTGGAGTAGTAAAAGGAGCATGGGATTGTAAATTAGGAATCCTGGTCCTGTCTCAAGTTAAGAAATGTTAATATTTCCCTGTAAAAGGCCTTAGTCAGACATGCATGGGAAATGATCTGAAATGATCTTCCAAATCTAATATTAGCGATTGCTAGAGCTCTGGAATTCAGTGGAAAACGATAGCTGAGACTTTTTTTTTTTTAAACGGAGAGAAGGAAAGGGCGGATGTAAATTTCTTAAATACCATGGATTACAGTGCTATGGGATGCAGAAACAGACTGGGGAAGGACCCCACAATTAAAAAAAAATCATTAAACTTCTACTTTCAAGAGGACAGTTAGGAGGATTACACCTCTCACTTAGTAATATAGTCTGTGGATTCCAAAAAGTGAAGGAGAATGAAAATCCTCTTGGAAACGTGTTATGTTCTATTGACAGCAAACTGCTCCTTGCCAGAAGGCATGCCCCTCTTTTCCCATGAAGGAAAAATCTCACCCATTATGTGTAGGGGCAAAGCTTTCTAGGGGAAGGTTTGCTCTGTTCCCACCCATATTATGTTTGGCTTTAGTTAGCACCATTATTTTTCTCCTTTCATGTTTTAAATGGAGTACAATTTGCAAGCAGAGGGGAAAATACCAGCCCAAGATCTTACACTCTTTCTGTGTTTTGTGAAAAGTATACTGAAGCCAAATGAATTCAAGGCTGATATTTTTCTTAACAGACTAAACTATAAAAGATGGCTATTTCCCAGTTCCCTCAGTCCCGGCCTTGCTATGGTTTTAGATTCTCTGTCAGTGAGTTATGAATGACCTCTGGTCCTTACTAGAGGAAGAGGAATTCATACTATTGTCTGAATATTCCTCTTGTTTTGCCTTTCTTCTTATGAACTAATCCTTCTGACCTTAGGAGACTGACACAAAATCATGAAGCTGCCTGGGGAGAGGGAAGAATGGGGAAGCCCACACATGGGAAGTTACTAGAACTTTCTATCTGCAAGTCAGTCCTCATGTTTGTGGACAAGGAATGTCCACAAAATAAACATAATGTTTTGGTAGCAACAGTGCATCCAAGTTTAGGCCTCTCAGATTTCATAATCAGTTGATTTAATAAAATTAGAAAATAGTGTTCTTTTTTCCTCAAGGTTTTAGTAAAGCTGTAGTAAAAACATGGGGGGAAAGGCAGTCAGATTGGTTTGGCAGAATTAGGAGTCTGTCTCCTCTTTTTCTCTTAGATGTGTTGGACATTAACCCTTCTGAAAATGGCAAGAGAAGAAGATGAGACTTGAGACTGCTCCTCCCACAGCAGAAGGTGAAGTGAAATTTCTGCTCTTCCAGAAGTGTGATGAGGCAGGGCCAGAAAGAGCGAGGGTGTGCACCCGCCCCTGCCGCACGAGGGCGCCGTGGCACTGAGCCGCCCGCGATGCCGAGCGGGTGGGGGGGGGGCTGGGGGGGGTCTGTAGGTTTGCACTCTCCCCTCTTTGAGTACTAGCTGTGGGAGTCGGGACACAGCTTTTCAAAGTCTAGGCCTCAATGTTCCTCTCCTACAAAGACGAAGGCGCTCAACGCGACGATCGATCGCTAAGGCTCCCTAGTGTTTTGGCACCTTGTTGTAAGCACCATGGTTCTCAGAGCAGCAGCTCCTGTATCACTTGGGAGTTTGTAAGTAATGCAGTCTCAGGCCTCACTCCAGACTAACTGATCAGAATCTGCCCTTTCCTGATGTGCCCAGATGACTCACGTGCACATTAATGTTTGGGAGGCATGCTCTAGGCCTCTTTCTCATTGATCTAATTGTTTCATCAACATTCATGAATTTAACACAGACCTTAAAAGCATGAATGTATTTATTACAGCTGGATTTTAAAATCTATACCTAAAAGGCGTAAGGAAGAATGTGTGTGTGTGTCGTGGAGGGAAGGAAGCAGGGAGGGAGGGAGGGAGAGAGAGAGAAGGAGAACAAAGATGCTTGCTCAGAATGGAGAATTAACTTGATTTACAAATATTTTTTAGCTAGTTTTTTCTTAAAATATAAAATTAACCGTATTTGTGAATAGAATGGGAAAAACCCTGTGCTCAGAGTATACATGTATTTGAGAAAATACAATAAAGCCTAAGAAAGAAATATCTATAAAGGGTCTTCAAATTGAAACTCTTAGATAATTTTTTTTTGAAACTCTTAGATAATTTTTAACAGTACCATCTGGAAAGTACTACCCCATTATATTCAAAAATAAAATAAACTATGACCATCCTTGTGTCCAAAGCATAGTGCTAGGTTCTGCAGAGTATAGAAACATCATAGGATGCTGACTATGAGTAGGAAGAGAATGTGGAGAGGACTAAGTCCCTCCAAGGGCCTCACTGTACAGATGACAAGACTAAGGCACAGAGAGCTGGTGGCTTACGCGTCTGGTGTCACACAGAAACCCTAGAGGCAGGGCTGGCACTAGAAATCACATCTTGGAAGATAGATTGGGAACACTGAAGGTCATTTTAGAAACTGTTGCAATAAGTCAAGTAAACGTCCATAAGGGCTTGGTCAAAATGTTGGCGGTGTGAGTGGAGGAGAGTGTATAGAGGAGAGAAATGTCTTTAGAACTTGGACATTCCCTGTTTGTAGGGGTAGGGGCAAAGGGGGAGAGGAGTCTTTGGTGGCTGTTGAGTATATGTGATGGAAAGGATGGGATTTTTAATGAAGAGAGGGGCGTGGTGAGGGAAAGATCTAGTTTTGAACATCCGGCCTGGGGAAACCCAGGAGCTGGCCTACGACGGTTTCACTAGCAGCACCCATTCCCACTTGTCACATCGTATCTCTCTTTGGCAATGGTCTTTCTTCACTCCTTCAAATCTGACTTGCCTTCAATGACTTCCCCTCTTCTGTAGGGCCTTCTTTAACTTTAAAACCTCACTTTACTCTTCCTCCTAATGCTTGAGTACTCATCACTCATTGAGTACTTAATGATACACACAGTGGTAGGCAACTTATTTTACTCATTATTGGGGTCACAATTCATCTTTCAACAGACCCAGGCTCTCCTCCCATGAAAGGGATAGTTTCTATCCTATTAGAATGAAACTTACATTCTAATAGGATAGAAACATCATAATAAATAATAATAAATATACATACTGTAAATAAACATACAGAGCAATTTCAGGTGGTGATGAGCAGTACCATGGCAGAGACTGGGAGGCACTCATAGAGTAGTTTAGCTTCTAATTGTGTATGTTTTGTCTGTCCAGCTAGACTGTAAGTCTCTCAAGGGCAGATATCCAGCCCTCTGTTACTTTGATATCCTTTATAATTTTTTTTTTGAGTTATTAAGTGAATTCTTATTCTAGCTCTCTCCTCTGACATCAATCCTAGTATTTCCCTTATGCAAATATTTGTATTCTTAGCTGCCCAGGTAGCATTAATACTATTAGTAAGAGGGGAAATACACCTTGGTATGAACTGGGTGACAAGTCAGGAAATGCTCAGACATGCATTTACAAATCCTCTCAAACTAATTGGCCTTCCAGATGAAGCAGCTGCACCAACCTTGAGTATCTCAAGTCCTTTGACTATCTTTTATCAGTGAGAATTTATAACTTTCATTGTGCGAATTGTGTACTTTTCAAGGTAGAGTCAGTCCTAGGTGCTGAAAGAGTCTCAAACCACCTCTCTAGTGCCAAAGCGTTTTCAGTGAACTCCCTAAAACATGCTTTCATTTCAACGTCCCTGACATCTTTAGGGATGCCAGCATTTTAAACAATTTTGTTGTTTGCCTTTTGACTTCCTAATCTGATTAATTTAATTCTGAGTCACAAACCTATAAAGTTTATTAGCAGATCTAATTATCCCAAAGGGTTTATAGCAGCTACTCCTTCAGTGGCTCATGCAGTTAACACGAAACATTACAGAGCTCAAATAAGTTTTTTGTGTGTTATTTAAACATTTGCGTCTGGCAAGGCGGCTCACATCTGTGATCCTAGCAGGTGGGAGGCTGAGGCAGGTGGATGCCCTGAGCTCGGGAGAACCAAGAGCGAGACCCTGTCTCTACTAAAAATAAATAAAACTAGCCAGGCATTGTGGTGGGCACCTGTAGTCCCAGCTACTCGGGAGCCTGAGGCAAGAGGATTGCTTGAGCCCAGAGTTTGAGGCTGCCTAGAGCTATGATGATGCAATGGATGACACAATGGCACTCTACACCCGGGACAGAGTGAGACTCTGTCTCAAAAAGAAAAAAAAATATATAGGTCAGGTGCATATTTCTTTTTAAAATGTAAAAACTCTAGGAAAAAAGTGGGTTTGAGATGATGGTGAAAACATGACAAAATAGATAGGAATCAGTTCCGCCTAAATCTGTCACATGAATTGTACAGTAATACCCCTATTCCTGAAACCTTGCTTACCACCTAAGATCTGGTCCTCAGAATCTGGAGTGAGTGTGTCTGTTTTCACTTTATGTTATGATGGTGCATTAACTGTGTGATTTGGCTATTCAATGTCTCTGTGCAGGAGTGTCCCACCAGCCACTGGCCACATGCAATTAGGCCTCCAAGCCCCTAGTGGTGTGCCCTGTGTCTGTCCCCTCAGATCTCCTCTTCCATCTTTGGCTTTCCTCTTTGACTCTGTTTCAAGCTGCCCTTCCAGCTTATCTGCTGCCAGCTAGTCCGGGTGGAAAGATCTTAAACTTGGACTCCTTGGTCCAGGCTTCTTTTGGTGGGTACTACCCTATCAGAAACTTTCTAGCTCTGAGGGTAGGGCTGGACAAACTCTGAATCTTGTTAATCTTGAGAACATCTGGAAAAAAAGTGGTGCTGAAGTTGAAACTGTTGATACGTTTATTCTGTTTAATTTACCAAATGCTAGGATAAACAACGTTTAGAATTCTAGAGTGCATTATGAATTTAAAAAAAAAAAAACAACTTTACCTTTATGCTGACCCAGATGATACCCTTATTTTATTTTTTAATTCTTTTAACAAATATTCAGTGATTCTCATGTACCAGGCAGGGGCAGGTACTCTGGATCTGACAGTGAACAAGCTCTTCAGTTCCTGCCCTACAGCACTCACCTTCCGTGTGAAGTGTGTGAAAAAGACAGGAACCAATAGATAAATGAATATGATAGAAACAAAAGGAGGAAGGCAATAGAGGAAGGGGGGGGAGAGAGAGAGAGAGAGAGAGAGAGAGAGAGAGAGAGAGAGAGAGAGATAAACAGTGCATGCTGCTGGTCTTCTGATTTTTCATTATTTTACCATGTAATTTTGTCTGGAGAAACCTGACCACTAACTACAAACATCAGTGATGAAAAAAAATCTTTAAGTTTTCTCTTGGGATTTTTTTTTTTTTTTTTGGTACCAGAAAAAGCAACCGTGACAATTCAATTTTCTAGGCTTACGCTGATTTATTACCAAAAATGACTTTTGAAATTGTTTAAAAATCATTTATGCTTTTCTTTTAAATTTCAACCTTTTTCTTCTAATATTTAAAATTGACATGCTTTGTGGAGACTGCGACTAAAGTAAGATAATTTAAAATATCTGATAAATAATTTTTTATTTTAATTACCTGTGGAAATAACATTTCAGAAATACTGGCTAAATAGAATACATTATTAAAATAAAGTTTACCTGTTTCACTTTACTTTTTAAATGTGACTACCAGAAAATTTATGATTATAGTATATATGACTCTCATATTTCTATGGACTAGTACCACCATAAAATCTTAAAAAATTTAATTATTATTTGGATGGATTATGGTTTTAGATAATGTTGAATATCATTATAGATATTTTTGTTATTTTGCTAAACTTTATAAATCACCTAATCTCATTACACTGAAGAATGCTGATCTATCAAATGTGCATCTAATACTTTTAAATGGCTCAGGAACAAACATTACTAGTTTTATAATCATGTATTTCATGTGCTTTAGTGAAATTACAAAGCATTCTAAGATATATGATTTCATTATATTATTGCTAAAGTGGTATTTACATTTTAAAAGTAGTATGTTATTGCTAAATAGTATTTATATAATAGTATTTATATTTTTAAAACATTGATTTAAAGAATAAAATGAAATAAATAATGGCCAAAAATTATGAAAAGAGGTGTATAAAAGACTAAAGCTTCGGTTAATCCCTTAGCAAAAGACTAGGGGATTTACCAAGGAGTGATTTCAAGGGCCTGGCCCATATCTTTCAGAAATACTACCATTCCTGTGTTTAAGAACCATCATAGTATTTTATACATATTTGTCTTTCTTTCCAATTAGACCAGGCAACACAAATACAGAGCAATGCATAGGTTCTCAGATATGAACAGCCTGTTATGTACATAGATTGAGATCTGTGGGTGCCCGCTATTTCAGACAGACATCTTATAAACAGATGACATAAACTTATGGTATTGATAAATATAGTACAGTAATGTAATTTTTTCCTTATGATTTTCTTAATTTTTCTTCCCTCTCTGTTGTAAGAATACAGAATGTGATACATATAGCACATAAAATATGTGTTAATTGACTGTTATTAGTAATGCTTCTCAGGCAATTAGGTTTTGGGGAAGTCAAAAGTTTTATGTAGGGTTTTAGCTATGTTGGGGGTGGGCACCCTTAATGCCCACATTGTTCAAGGATCAACTGTACATTTTTTGGGAGGGGGAAGAGAAAAGGAGGTCGAGGAGGGGGAGGAGGGAGAGTTATTGGTAAGCTTTTACCTAATGGGTACAATGTAAGGAAGGGTATATGGCACACCTCCTGGGTGAAGGGTCAACTACAACTTGGATTTAACCTAACAAATGCAAACAATGTAACCTAACTGCTTGTATCCATATATTAATCTAAAATAAAAAATAAAATTTAAGAATTAAAAGAATTTCCATGTATAATAGCTAATATTAGAGAAAAATAAATAATTCTTCCTTAAAAAAAGGAACCATCATAGTATAATGGAACTAATCCTGGGTTATAATTGAGGAGATTACAGTCTGTGGAAATACAGACAATGAGATTTGATTCCTTTTGTGAAAGGCTCACAGCCTTTGGAAATGCTGCATGCCACGGCTTTACTCTTAGCCTGATACCCAAAGAACTGAAAGCCTCATGTATAACCCTATACTGGAATGGGTCCCAAAGGTGAGTTATTGCCAAAGAATAAGACTCAGCTCTCACGTTTTTGTCCTTTGCACAAGTAGAATTACTAAATAATTAGCCTGTAATGCTGAGATAAATGACTTATATTTGCCCCTTTAAGATTAGCCATTAATCAATACCACTAGATCTTTTGCCTTCTAAGTGTTATTACCCTTAAAGAGGCCATTACTATAATCTGGCTGCTTTCTGCTTGTAATAGTGATTATCTACTGAGGGCAATTTTTTCTATCTGAGAACATTTGGCTGTCTGTAGAGACATTTTGGTTTTCATAGCAGGGGGTGGGGGTTGCCATGGGCATCTACTGAAAGGGTAGGAATGTTTCTAAAAATCCTACAGTGCATGGGTCAGTTACCTGAAGCAAAGAAATCTCTGGCTCCAAATGTCAATAGTGTGGAGGAAGGGTGAGAAACTGAGTTAGACAGACTTAGGTGGGAAGAATTGGACGTAATGATTATGGAGTTCAATCACGTGGGCTCAGTGGTTATCTGTAATCAACACATTTAATGCTCACAATGCATTACTTTCCTGCAGAGAAGAAGTAACGATGACACAGTAAACTATCTGTGGTATGATGAATAGTGGACCCTCCAAAATCGTTGTATCCCAATCCCCAGGATTTATGAGTATGTTATTTTCCAAGGCAAAAAGGTCTCTGTAGGAGTGATCAAGTTAAGGATTTTGAGAGTGGAGGATTATTCTGGATTGTCTGGATGGTGCCCAATCTAGTCCCAAGGGTCACTGTGAGATGGGGACAGGAGTGTCAGAGTCAGGAAAGAGGACCTAATGACACAGGCAGAGGTTGGAGTGATGCAATTTGAAGATGGAGGAAGAGGCTGTCAACTAAGGGACACAGGTGAACTCTAGAAGCTCGAGAAGACAAGGAAAGAGATTTTCCCAGGAGACTGTAGAAGGAAGGCACCCCACTGGCAGCTTGATATTTGTCCTGTGAGACTTTTTTCACTTCTGACCCCCAGAACTGTAAGATATTAAATTTCTGTTGTTTTTTTTCTCAGTATGTTTCTGAAAGTTTGTTACACCAGCAGTAAGAAATGAATACACTATCATTTGACATAGTTTTTGCTACATGAAATCATAATATATAGTTAAGCCTATAGCTATTTGAAACACTTTTAAAGATTTGGGAGGCACTTTGCACGAATATTGATGATCATACTGGTGAAGTGTTTGTGGGTGTATCAACAGCTGTTTGATCGGATCTTTAACAAGCCAACTTTCTCTTGCTGCCTTCCTCTGTAGGCACATGAAGGGTGAAATCATCAGGTGCATTGGAAGAGGCAGAACACAAGGGACTATCATGTCAGTGGCTGTACAACTATTTGTGAAATTGTCAAAATTACAAATATTTGTTATGCTCTTGCTTGAATTGTTTCGTTAATTTTGCAATGACACATTTAGTTGTTATTATAATAAGATTTTCTTTTTTGAGACAGGGTCTCATTCTATTATTATTATACATTTCTCACCAAAGCCCCATTGCATTGCTGCTTTTCAGTTTGAACCCTGAATAAAGCTGGTACCGGGTTTTTCCTGGTTCACATTAGGTATGTATGTAAGCAACTGGATGGCATTATGGCCCAGCATGCGGTTGAGTAACTATCAGCACCTAGTATGTGTTAGTGGATGCATTCCTTGCTTCTCCGTGTGCAAATCTGTAGCCTCCTGCCCAGGACACTCATCCCATGGAGTCCAGTCCCCTCTCTACTTCTCTCTATTTGGGACATGTAAAAGTTTTACAATCTTTTAATCCACAATAATAGTGCGCGCGCACACACACACACACACACACACACACACACACACACGTGCATGTGTGCCCATGAACAGATAACTAGCATTTGCATAGTGCTTAACAGTATACAAAGAGCTTTTTACCTTGGCTGTTTCATCATCCTTAGTGCAGTCACTATAATTATTAATATTTTAAAGATTTGGAAAGAGGGACTCAAAGAGTTTCAGTGACTCATCTCTTGTCAAAAGGGCAGTATGTAGTAAGGGGAGGCAGGACCCAGTTATTTTTGGTATTCAAAGTATTGAGAACTCCAAAATGACTCGCAGTACTTGCGTTCACATTGCTAAAACATGGAGGAGACATTTAGAGCCACTTAAAATCTTCAGGATGACTGATAACAACATGAATCTTTACTCAGAATTAGTAGGATTCTAATTTGAATTCTTGGAAATACCAGTTGCCTACTGCTAGGTGGCTCCACATTGCCTTTGGACCTTTGGACATTCAGAGATTAGCAGTTGTAGAACTCAGCCAAGGTCACTACTATGATCAGGGTGATCACAAGAGCACTTGCAGCAGGAGCGCCGCTCTGTGTGGCCCAGTTCACTCACTCCTAATGTTCTGTTCTCCTGCTCTGAAGACTTTACTCCCCTGCCTCCAGGCCTTAAGAGACCTCCTATTGAAAATTCATTGTTCTCCTTAGGGTAAGAAAAAGAAAGCATTTCTCTGACTTCTGGCTTTCCTAAAACTTTGTCCCTAAGGTCTTTTAAAAGCAAATTTGTGTAAATCTTTGAAATGCTCTTTGAAAGAAATAAATCAAGTTTAAGTGAAATGAATGATCAGCTAATTCATAGTTCGTTTTTCTTCATTTTCATATATTATATGAAATAAGGTGTATCAAGGGGGCAGAGCAAGATGGCTGACTGGAAGCAGCTTCCAAAAAAGGCTCCTGTCCAAAAGGGAAAATAAACTCCTGAAACTGTGCAATTAAGCTGAATATTGGGAGCCCAGCAGAGAGAGAGAAGTGATACCTGTGGGTTACCTCTGCTGAGGCAAGCTCCAACTCCAAGAAAGCAAGCTTCAGGTACAAAATTCATCTGAAAGGAAAAGTGTCTGTCCCCTCCCCCAAGAAAGCTCTGAGTTTCTTGCTTTTCTGTTTCCTTTCTTTGTTTTCTCCTAGTTTGCTCCTGCGGGTTTTCTACAGACAAGCGGTGAACTGTGGACCTCTTGTCTCACCCCACAGAAGAGTGCTGTGGGAAGTGGGGTGTGCTTCCCCAGAGCACCCCAGTGTGACTGAAAACTCTATTTCTAGGCAGAAAAACTGAACTAAAGTTTTCCCCACCATTCTGAACTTACAGTACACCCTTCTCCCCTTACCTGATGAACCAGAAGCCTAACCCCTGCTGAGATTGAGGGAGGAGGTCCCTGAGCAGTGCCCCCATCCCCACCTCCCGGAACAAGGACCCCACCAAGAATAGACTCCTGGGAGGCCACAGCGAGCCTCCCTCCCTCTGGCCAGGGAATCCGCAGGCGACTGCCTGGTCCTGCACCCCGTGCTTGCCGGGCTTCTGCAGGCTCGCCATCTGCTAGAGACTCTGCCAGTGACCACCAGGCCTCTGCAGGTCCACCCCCGGCCAGGAACTCCCCCGGCGACCATGCAGGCCTCCACTTGGCACCTGCAGGGCCCCTGCAGGCCAGCCTCTGGCCAGTAAATCCCCTGGCAACTGTGCGGCCCCGTGCCTGAGCCTACAGGGCTTTCACAGGCCTGCCTTGTGCCAGGAACTCTGCCTGCAACCACCAGGTCTCTGCAGGCCCACCCCTGGCCAGTAACTCCCCCGGCGACTGCCTGACCCTGCGCCCTGTGCTTGCCGGACTTCCGCAGGTCTGCCGTCTGCTAGAGACTCTGCCGGCGACTACCAGGCCTCCGCAGGCCTGCCCCTGGCCAGTAAATCCCCTGGTGGCCCCTGACCCGAGCTTGCAGGTCTGCGCAGGTCCTCCTTCTGCCAGGGACACTCCTGGCAACCATGCGGGCCTCCGCCTGGCACCCATGGGGCCTCTGCAGGCCAGCCTTCTGCCAGGGACTCCGCCAGCGACTGCCAGGCCTCTGCAGGCCCACCCCCTGCCAAATCCTTCCTGGACAACCGTGCAGCCCTGCACCCAGCACTCGAAGGGCCTCCACAGTTCTGCCTTCTATCAGGGACTCCATAGCGACTGCCGGGCCCCAGAAAGCTCGCTCCTGGCCAGGGATTCCCATGGTGACCGAATGGGCCTGTGTCTGGCACCAGCAGGGCCTCTGCAGCCCTACCCCGACAAGGAACTCCCCTGGCAACCACACGAACCTGCACCCCATGCTTGCCGGGCCCCCGCACTTCCCACCTTCTTCCAGGAACCCCGCTGGTGACTGCCAGGCCCCCGCAAGCCCACCCCTGGTGAGGAACTCCCCCAGCAACTGCACACCCCTGCGCCTCGAGCCTGCAGGGCCTCCGTGGGGCGACCCTTTTCCAGGGCCTCCACTGGTGACTGCCAGGCCTCTGTAGGCCCACCCTCGATCAGGAACTCCCCTGGTGGTCACGTAGCCCTGTGCCTTGCACTCCCAGAACCGTGTGGACCATCCTCCGCCCTGCTTCCGGATCCAGAGGTGCCACACTCTGGAGCTGCTCCCGCAGCCAGAACTCCATGGCTGGGGCAGTCCCAGAAGAGCTACACAAGGTCACTCACTACAAAGTTCCAGCAACAATAGAGTGGTCCCGCCAGGGTCTAATCTTCGAGAGACACCTGCCCAACTCTGAGAACGGCCAGATGCAACAGTGAAAAACAATCATGGGGTAGAATTAGCAGAAAAACTCTGGCAATATGAAAAATCAAAGTAGACCACCTCCTCCTAGGAATGACAAGGCAGACACAGCGCAAGATCTCCTGCATAGGCAAATGGCTGAGATGTCTGAAATCGAATTCAGAATCTGGATTGCAAATAAGATCAGCAGAATGGAGGAAAAATGGAATTAGAATTTCAAGCAGTAATCCAAAAGATGACCCAAAAGATGTCTCAAGAATTCAGATCACAGACAGTTTCAGAACCCCAGCATGACTCAACCTGAATAAGACATGCCCCAGGCACATCATAATTAAGTTCACTAAAGTAAATATGAAGGAGAAAATTTTGAAAGCAACCAGATGCAAGAAATCTATAACCTACAAGGGGAAGAATAGTAGAATAACTGCAGATCTCTCTGATCAAACCTTTCAAGCTAGAAGAGAATGGTCATCGACTTTTAA
>CAUYRH010087434.1:0-14563 GCA_963574655.1 Perodicticus potto
CATTTCCACTTAGATCAGGAACCAGGCAAGGTTGCCCATTGTCTCCATTGCTCTTCAACATTGTAATGGAAGTTCTAGCCATTGCAATTAGGGAAGAAAAGGCGATCAAGGGTATCCACATAGGATCAGAAGAGATTAAACTTTCAATCTTCGCAGATGACATGATTGTATACCTGGAAAACACCAGGGATTCTACTATGAAACTTTTAGAAGTGATCAAGGAATATAGCAGTGTCTAAGGCTACAAAATCAACATCATAATAAAGATATTTGTACCAGAATGTTTATTGCAGCCCAATTCATAATTGCTAGGTTGTGGAAGAAGCCCAAATGCCCATCGACCCATGAATGGATTAATAAATTGTGGTACATGTATACCTTGGAATACTATGCAGCCTTAAAGAAAGATGGAGACTTTACCTCTTTTGTGTTTACATGGATGGAGCCGGAACATATTCTTCTTAAAAAAGTATCTCAAGAATGGAAGAAAAAGTATCCAATGTATTCAGCCCTAATATGAAGTTAATTTATAGCTTTCATATGAAGTCTAAAACCCAATTATAGCACAAGAATACATTGAAAAGGGAAAGGGAGGCGGGGAGGATGGGTGGAGGGAGGGCAATCGGTGGGATCACACCTACGGTGCATCTTAGCAGGGTACTGGTGAAACTTATTAAATGTAGAGTATCAATGTCTTCATATAGTGATTAAGAAAATGCAATGAAGGCTATGTTGAATAGTACGATCAAAATATATCTGATTGTATATGAAGTCAGTGCATCGTGCCCCATGATTGCACCAATGTACACAATTATGATTTAATAAAATTACAAAAAAAAAATTACCTCCAAATTAGTTACTCAGACATAATCATTACTAAACATGCAGTATATTTCCTTCCAATATTTTTGATACATATAATACAAAAAGCAATTCTAACATATAGTTATTTAATCTGATTTTTGGTATGGAAGGCTATCATCAGTTGTAATGGCTACTTAACGTTTCCCTATATTTTTTTCAATGTTTCTGCCATAGGGTTTGTAATCAGCCTATGTTTGAATTTTGGCTCTTCCATGTCACACTCACCTTCTGTGTAATCTTGGATGTGCTACCAACACTTCTGTGCTTTTGAGGCAGTGAACAGTAAGGAAACAAAGAAGAAGGGAAAGGATAGATTACCCTGAAAAGGATGTGGAAGGGAGGCTTGAGGCCAGCAGGCCCACGCCGGGTTCCAGGGCCACACCAGTGCCCTTATGCAAATGTCCTCCTCCGCCTCTGGTGGCTGAGGCACCAAGCCACCGCAAAGTACACGACAACAATGTTTATCCTCAGCTTCTGCCCTGGGCTCATGACTCATACTAAACATACCATAGACAAAATTTTAATCACAATAGTCTTTCTTGGTGGGGTAGTGTTTTCTGAGGCTTCTAGCATTAATATCTCACTATACTAGAGAGAAGTAGCCTGGGGGCCCAGTCAGTGTCCCTTTTGCAGGCTTCTCCCCTCTGCTGTCTATTCAGCTCTTCCCCTTGGGAAAGAGCATGCCTTGGGGAGTTGGGGGGCAAGTAGGCAGGCCTCTTCAACCCTCACCCTGGGGCTGCTTCTGACAAGGACAGCCTTCAAGGAGGTCCAGGCAGGGCCCAGCCCCATGCTTGGAAGCCCACACCTGCTCAGGAAGAAGGCTGGTGGACCCTGGCCATGGCAGGAGGCCAAAGCGGGGCTCGGGGTGCACAACAGGAGGAACTCAGGCCCAGAGGAGAACATTCTAGACCTGTGGTATCAATGAAGGGATATGGACAAGGCCGACCAGGATCAGGAGGCCCTGGGCAGTGATGCCAGTGATTTCAGCAACACCTCCATGGAGGATGGTGGTGGCTGCTCAGTGGGGAAGGGCAAAGCTCTCAAGTTGTGAGTGCATGTCCTGGCTTTCGTAGCATTTGTGGAAAGTGTGTGCATCTGTGCCCATGAGCAAATGGTGTTCGTGAGCTACACGCACCCCTACACGGACATGAAACGATGTTTTTATTTAACAAATGTGTCCTAGTAAATTTGATTTTGTATCTTTTTGTAAATTATTTAAAGTGCTATAAAAAGTATTTTTGGAAAAATTGTCATTCAATTTTATAGGGCAACACTTTTGCAGTTTTCTGTGGTCTGCTTGCAAGTCTTAGATTAGCAAACAGTTGGTTCTTACCATCATGGCCAGGTTCACATGTGGTCTGCTTGCAAGTCTTAGATTAGTAAACATTAGGTTCTTACCATCATGGCCAGTTCACAGACACTGGGAGGCCACAGCTGTCAGGTATACTGCTGGTGAAGGTGTCTGGTTATAACCCTGTTCAAGCTGAGGGAGGCAGCAATCACTCTTCCCAAGGATCACTAAAATGCCCAAAGGTATCCTTTGGGAAGCTCCTGGGAAAGCTCCTTTTATACAAAGGACCCCCTATCCCAGTCCCTTGAGGCCAGAGCATGTCTTCTGAAAACTGCAATCATAGAGTCACAGCCTTTAGCTGGAAAATGTTTTGAAGCACAAGAACAACCAGCACTCAAGGAGCAAAGGGTGTGCTGGCTGGGCTGCTGTAGGGGGAGGGTGGGAGAGCCCTACTATGGCTCTGGAGCCTGGGTCAGTTAATGTCTGTCCAGACACTAGATGATTCAAAATGTAAATAAACCTCTTTTTATATGGGAAAAAATCTCACTATACTAGCCTTGTGCTGAGATTATGAGATGTCAATATCAGCAAAGAGTGAATTACAGTTCCCCCAATGAATGCATTTAGCTCTGCCCCAGTTGCTTTTCTGCCCTGGTTATTCAAAATTTTAAAGAAACTCATAAGCTTATTATAAGTTATTTCATTTGACAAGCACTTACTTCCCACTTATCTTCCTCTTTTTTCCTTTCTTTTATAATTTTCATCACATAGGGCCACATGTAATTTTAGTGGAATTTTCCTGGGGGGACTTTTTAGTAAGCACTTCCCAAGAAACTTGTACAAAATTCTTAGTATAGTGGTGGCCTTTGTGGTATAAATTTATTTTATTTTTTAAGAAGTCCAATCCTTCACCCCATCCCAGTTCCCCAAATTGCCACTTTTCATTGCCCTGGCATTGTGTTTATAGTTCTCTCTGAATCTTCATTTTTTGGGGGATTCTCTTAATCAAATATTTACTTGAAGCCAGTATACATTTTGGAGTCAGTATGGTGTGGATGATTCATCAGGAAATTACAGTGGACCATTCACAGGGCTTCACTCAGATGCTTTTGGGATTTAGCTGATGACTCAAAGGAAAGTTTGAAGAGAAGAGATTCCATATGGGAAGATGTTTCAAAGAAATTAGGAGTTCTTTCCCCTACTCTCTTCCTGTAGAGCTGAGTGCCTAGGTCCTAAGAAAATGGAGATTCAACTCTCAGATGGTCACATCAGAAACTTTCTGTCTTGGCTCGTTAGTTTTGGTTTCATTCTCAGGAAGGAAAGTTTCTTCTCAAGAGATGGTCAGGTGGAAAAATGGCCACCAGTAGCTCCAGTTTATATATGGTGCCTACCAGCTGAGTGATCCAGTGAAAAGAGACATTTCCCCTTCAAGCTCCTGCAATCGTTGTAGACTTGTTTGATTGATTCAGCCTAAATTGCATCTGTGTGTATCTACGGCATGAGTAGTGCATGTACACACACGTGCAAATTGTTCCCTGGTCAAAGAGAGAGCTAACGACTCAAGCTGGGCCAACCAGTTTCTTTTCTGGGAATCTAAATCCTTTTGTGGAGACACACAACACAAATGTGGGAAATGACTGGAAATGATTCATCCTCGGTGACGGCACCCTGAAGAGGGTTTTGTTGCCACTAGCACCCAAAGGCTACTTGGTTACAGGCCTCTGCTGCCTCCTGCACAATTATACTAACAGAAAATACAGCATTTTCCAAGTGAGCCAGCCAATAGTCTTCCTCCATAGCATAAAGAATTTGGAAAAATGAAACTATAGTGTTTAAAGGAAGAACGAGAAAGAGCTTGCTAAATTTCATCAGCCATGTTGTCAGAATCTTTTCAAGCTTGATTGCTTTGGCTATTATTATTTTTTTCAGGATTGCATTTAGAACATTTGTATTAAATTCAAACAATATTTATTTGATTAAAAAATTATAAAATTATTAGAATTTGTGAGAAAACACCTTAATTGATAAATTTAAAACCTTTGCTCTGAAGCATAATTGAATCAATTATGTTAAAGTAGATAATAAGATGAAATATATTTCATTGCAAGGTATTTGTATTTCTGAATCTTTAGTTTTAAAGTGACTAATATGAAAGATATAGATGTCTACCAAGTTAACTACATTAATATACAACTGTACCCATTTGAGAGGCTCATTACAAAAAAAAATTATACGTGGGACAAAAATAAACTTTGAATGAGCATTTATGCAATAGTCCTTGTTTCAGAACATGACATAGGCCGGGCACAGTGGCTCATACCTGTAATCCTATCACTCCGGGAGGCTGAGGTAAGTGGATATCCTGAGCTCACGGGTTCAAGACCAGCCTGAACAAGAGTGAGACTCTGACTCTACTACACATAGAAAAACTAGCCAGGTGTTGTGGCGGAGGCCTTGTAGTCTCAGCTACTCAAGAGGCTGAGGCAAGAAGATTCCTTGACCCCCAGGTTGCTCTGAATTATGATGACATGGCACTCTACCCCAGGGCAATTGAATGAGACTCTGACTCCAAGAAAAAAAAAAAAGTAATAATATGACATAAAATGCAAAGTGAAAGTCAAGATAACCAATTCTCCTGCAAAGGAAATTTCATATTATTTTATGCTGTTTATAAATTTATTCTTCAGTGTGAGTGCTTCTTTCTGGGTTATTCATGTACCATTAAACAGAGCACAGAAATTACTACATATACTAAGTCAGATATATTATATTGTGTTGTCAGCTGAGCAAGAGGGTTTGATATGCCTCCCCCAATGGCAATGGTAAAGGTGAAGCCAATCCCATGATCCTTTTTGTCATCTTTTATATTTGACATGCACAGATCTCTTCAAACTCTTTTTATAAATTATGTTAGTCACTTTTAGTAAAATGTCATATATATTTATTATTCTGAGTGTAAAGTAGAATAAAAAACACAAGTACGCTGTGTTTTATTTTCAGTTTAGTTTAACATATTTGTGCTTATCCTATGGGGCAGTTGTGTTAAAAGCCAGAGAGGGAAAGATGTAGAAGATTTCCCTACATTTCGATTGATAGTCTGGCAAGGACGATAGACAAAGTAAGAGAGAAATCCAGCGCAGTGAGATGAGGGAAGTAATAATGGTGACAAAGTTTTTGAGTGCTCAAGTGTCACAAAGCTGGTAGGGAGAAAAATCCAGGGTGCCTGGTGCTGAATTCATTTTTTAGCTACTGTGATGGCCAAGCAGAGTAGGTGCTAAGATGCATGTACAGGTGTGTGTGTGGGAGCACAGAGGAGATGCGTCTACCTAGCCCATGAGGTCTTTCCTGAGTAGGACCCCAAATTTGCCTCCTGAAATAATTAGGAATTAGTTAAGCCCAAGCTGGAGAAGGGTTTTTTAAGGCTGGTGAAAAAGCCCAAGGAAATAAAAACATATGATGTGTCCGATGTAGAACATCAGGCATACTAGGAACCTAATTTATAATGGCCTTGATTTCTATAAACTTCCCCTGCCAAACAATGCCCCCCAAAGCAAACCAAAAACATGTTAGAAACAATATTGAGGATTGTTGATGGTTTTAGAAAGTTCAGTGAGCCAGATGGGTTTGGGGTATATTTAAAAATTTTTATTTTTTATTTTTTAAAATTTATTTTATTTTTTTATTTCAGAATAGTAGGATATGCATATGTTTTGTTTACATATGTTGTTTTCGTACAGATTGAGACAAAGCCATAAGAGTATACCTTCTCTTCAATAGAATTTCAAGCTATGTTCGTGCAAAGACAGAGTGGATTACAGTCATTGGAGATTCATAAGGTGGAAGGGTGGGAGAGGAAAAAGGATGAAAAATTACCTGTTAGGTACAGTGTACACTGTTTGGGTGATGGCTACTTCGAAAACCCTGACTTCATCACTATTCATTGAATACATGTTACTGAATTCAACTTGTACCCTCTCAATCTATTAAAATGTTTTTAAAAAGACTTCTAGTTCATTGTTTTACTTTGTCACTAAACTGAGTCTTTGGACTTCAGCCTCAAAAACGTTTGAATCAAATGCTGTGAAAGCTGTCTGTGGAAGTGAAAAGAGCATTTTTAATGGAAGATAAATGTCACCTTTGAGCATAAATTGCTTTTCTTCTTCTTTAACTTTTGTTTTTGAAAAGCATAAATTATCAGAAAAGAAAAATACCTGGGAAAAAGTATAGCACCCCTTTTAGAAGAAGGATTCTTTCGTTCACATTACAAAAACATTTTTCTCCTGTGAGTGCTATTGAATCCAAGTCATTTCTCCTGAATACGTTACGCTTTCAACCTGTGATGTAAACCTCAAAATGGGATTGTCAGACGTTCCTTGCTGTTTATCATCACGGAGCAACTAGCACAAATACTACTTGTCATCTTTCAGAGACTAGTGTGCATATTTACACTGTAATTATTAAGGATTTGCTTCCTGTAGTTTTCCTACCATTATGGTTTATTTTTCCTCAGTGTGAAGAATGAGCCTGTAACAAAAGAATAAAGACTGAACAATATTAAAAGTAGTTTCAACATTTAAGATCTTGAAGCTGTCTTTAATTTCAGATTCCTGAATGTTATAAAAAAAAATCTAGTATCTCAGACATCTATTTTTTTTTAACTTTTTAAAAACTTCAATATGGATCAATTGTATGTTGTGTATTATATTATAAAGAAATGTTTAAAAGATAAGTTAGGTTTTTATGGCTTTTTAAAATTCAGAGCTCAGATTCAAAGTGTTTTGGCCTTATGTTGACAATTCCTGTTTTCCTAGATAAAATAACTTTTTTAATTAGAAAAATAATGACAAAGCAACTAGTCAGCAATCAAGTTATATTTTAGTCAAATTACCAAGAAAATAACCCTTTATGTGTTCATATGTGAAAATGGAAAATTCTTAAAAATTAAATGCTTGTTTCTAGTTCGGTGATAAAACAGGAAGGTAGAGTAGAACAGAATTTCCTTCAAGGACAATAATAATCCTGCTATGTCTTTTTTTATTGAAAGAAAAAGACTGGAGTGGCTTATTAGACAAATGTTAATTTAACTCTTCTATAAATGATTAAGATTCTTTAGAAATTTTCTCCCAAGCAAATCATTTAACAAGAGACTTGTTGGCTGGTATCTAGAAGAAAGGGAAAGTCGGAAAAACTTTTCCATGACTAGAGGTAGAGCTGACTGATTTCTCTTCCCAAGAATTGTTTTCACTGCTTATTTGGCAATTCTAGAATTTAGTCTCCTAAACAACCATTCTTAGGTTGCTTTTTTATAGAATTTGAGCCCGTTACCCTTTCAATGAAGATCTTTTTTTTTGTGGGCTGAGATAGGTCTTCTGGCATTCTTAGCATTAAAGGTGAAGAGCGCTAGAGACCACATCTGAAAAAATAGTAGGTGAATGAGAGAGACAACAGCCTTGATGTAGAAGAGACTCATCACAGCAGTGGGTCACACACAGATGGGAGGTGTAAGTGGAGCAGTGAATGTAGTCCTTAACACTTTGAGAGCAAAACTAACTTCCACAAAAACTGAATATTTATTTTTATTCTATCTTACATATACAATGCTTAATAAAAAGAACATTTTTGATTCTAAATCCCTAGTCTTCTTAAAGATTGAAAGGTTGTTGCCTTTTGGGTATACTCAGCCCAAATCATGGATTTATTAGATAAAATACAATTTTCATTAAACTCAGATCTGTGGCAACACTCCAGCTAGGAGCTTCTGGACCTTTGTCTTTTGGTTCAAATGCCCTGAAGATATAAAGGGCAGGAGCATTGCTACATGCCTGGTTCTCCTGGCTCTCTGTCTTCCCCGTATAGTCTCCTAAGATGCAAAGCACTGGGGGTGGGAAGGAGAGCACGCAGAAGGCTGCTCGGTGCTGGTTCTGATAGATGGCCCGCGGGTTCTCGCAGAGCTCCCTGGCCTGGCTGAGTCTGTGGAAGTGTGTCTGCTCTCCTCCTCCCCAGCTAGTGTGTTGAGATGAGCACATTCAATCAGATGAAGTTCATGGCCCATTCATGAACATTCATGGCCCATTTTTATCACACTTCTATACTGAACAACCCCCCCTCCAAATTATGCATGGAGGACTGGGCTTGTCCTAATGTACACAGCCACCTCTCATTACTCTTGCTCCAGTGCCTACAGGACCCATCGTTTGAGCTGCAACACCCAAGCCTTGGCTTGGAGAACATGCTGTAATCTCCTCTTCTCTTGGACACTACTACCAGGAGCAGGGGCGGTAGTGGGGTGTCAGCGTGAGGGCCACCTTCTCCTGTTGTTCCTCTTCTCCCTCTTCCTTGTCATGGAGGAAAACGTCTACTTTTTCATTACAAGCCTTGTAGAGCTGTTTGACCTTTACTCTCTAGCTCTCTTACAGGCCAGGATGTGTATTACAGGTGTGGTTGTGAGCACCCCTGGGCAACCCTAAGCATAAAGCAAAGTTTCTAAAAAAGGATGTTTTGTGATCTGTTCAGTTTAAGGTAACCTTGGTGGTATTTGTAAGCACAGTGAGTAGAAAAGGGCAAATGGAATATTGTCTATCATCTTACCCCTCATTCTACTTAACTTACTTAGCGACACTTACTGCTTAGTGACAATACTGGTGCTGCCACATTTCTCCTACAACAGTGAGCAAATTAGGTCGTGCTGGAAATAAATTACCAACAGAATCTCGGGCTGGGAGCTGATCAAGCTGCTAAAATACTGTGAAAGCTAGGCAAGCAGAGTACTTGAACTGCCTTCACAAAGGCACCATCAACTCCAAACACAAATTTGATTACATCAATCAAGTGTCATTAACAACACCTGTAGTCTGATACCTCATCCAGTTTCTTCCCAAACTATGCTACTATCTGTAAAGTATTTTTAATGTTACCATCACGTACTCTAATGATAGATGAAAAGCTGTCCTTACTTGAAGATTTCTTTTAATATATGATTCAACAGTCAGTTTTACTATCCTAAGTCCATTTTAAAATGATTATTTCACAAATGGTTTTGCTGATTAAGATAACTTGTACATACCTACCATACATCATAATTAAATAGGATTTGTGTTATGAAGTTTCCTCCACCTAATCAGCTTTTTTAATTTATTGAGTAAATATAATAATGTTTTGTAGGGCTATAAAATAATTTCAAGTCAGCGCTCCTCTATCTTTTTTTGCAGTACTTCTGCATCCAGGTGTTATACTGAGTTGCTCAGAAAAGAACAAAAGTTCAGAACAGAATATATAGTGTTTGCAAGATTCCTGCATTGGAATTGCTCAGCATGAAGACTTTTCCTGGGTCTCATTCACTGGTAACTACTCAATAACCATCACTGATGAATTGGGTAGTAATTCCACCCCAGGGTCCAAGCTCATCAGCTGTCACAGGTTAAACAGAATGGAATTGGCCACAGACAAAAAGGCCAGCAAACACCCCCAAGGTCCTAATGAAGATGCTATTATTGATTTGGTAGGTGGCTCATCTTTCTACACTTCAATATCTTTAACTAGCATTCCAGCCTAATATTTTTAGATAGCACATCTTTCCTTTGCTATTTTACTCAGGGTAAGAAGACAACCTTTTCACATTATTATTTGATAAGGTTGTATTGGTACAATCCTGAAACAATTAATAGAGAAGAATCCTAAGGGTTTGGGTATGTGCTGCTATGCTTGTCTCTTTTTTATGTTTTTTATGTGTGACCATCACTGGCATAATTGTTTTCTTTTTGTTGAGTTGACCATTCAATGGAAAGGGAATTTTGAGAAAAATTCATACCCTCATATTAATTTGAAATAAAAAAAAAGGAAAGAGAATTTTGAACTTTGGCTGTGCTTTGAACTTGTGATGTGTAACACAAATGGAATTCTAGAGAAGGAAGAAGTTCAGGGTTCATTTAGTCCTAAACTTCATTCCATAAGCAAGAATTCCCTCTAGAACTTTTTTGAAAATGTTCTTTGGGCCTCTTGTGAACACTTTTAGCATGGTGGTTCATCATTTCCTCCCAGGGCAGCCAAATTCATGTTTATGTATTCCCAAGTTCCTCTGTGATATTTTCTCCTTCCCCCACTTCTACCCCAAATACCCTAGTTCATTGCTGTACCACACGTGCAGAGTTTGTTTATTTTATCTCCCATGTGACAGCTCCTTTGGTGATTTGAAATTAGCTCTATTTAACTCTTTTTCAGTCAAGAAATCAGCAATTCTTTTAACCATTCTTCTCACTTTCTGGCTTTACATATTTAAAGCTATTTTCTAAATGTTCATAAGGTAACTCTCATACTTATTAATCTCTTCCATAAATAGTTTGAAAACACTCTATAATTCTTAGTGACGTTCTCAATGGCAGTCTCTGTGTCTCCTATTTCCAAACTCACCTAAGGGTCTAGTATTGTTTGTGTCTTTTACACAAAATTAAATTTGAAGTAAATACTTTTTAAACAAAGAAATGATGAAAAGCGTATTGTTAAGATAGAATTGATTACTTTCTAAATCACTGCAGCAACTAGTTGTTTTTACAGGTACTAGGATGTGTCCTTGAAGTATATTCATAGGCTTAGAGAGTTGGAAGGGAACTTTGAAATTTATCTAGTCCTCTCCCCCATCTGCTATAATGGGATATGACGTTGACTGGAAGCCTGTTTCTCATGAAGAACAACTGAATCCCTTTGGGGGGAGGTGAATCTTTCTCTTTTCCCTGACATCATTGGGCATATAAATTTAGAAAAGCAAAGGTCAAATTGTGTTTGATTTATTATTATGAGTCTGTGTCTACTTACTAGACCACCATCATTTTTAAAGCTTGAATTAATTTATTTACAGTGTTATGTTTAATCTCCCCTCCCCCTTTGCAGAAACTCAGGTACGTACATGGTTAGAATAAGTACCTAAGTTCAAACAGCTATTAAGTAGCAAACCCAGGATTTACCATTTTGGGGTTTCATTTGCCCTGAGGGGCAACCCAGGATTTACTATTTTGGGGTTCCTTTCAATACATGTTTGTTATCTTCTATGCTAGTCTCTCAATAATTGAAGGAATAAGTGTATTTCTTCGTATTTAAAATTAAATTAAGCTTGTATTTATATCATTGATATATTGTTATTTTTGTACTGACTCTAGAAGGCCAAATAGTTCTAGACAGTTTATTATAAAAAAGGAGTTAGGCTTCTCACCTGTCCTTCTGTATCCTTGATTTATAATTTACAGAGACAATAACTGTCAATATTCTTGTCTGTTAGCTCTGGAATTTACCTCCACCTCACTACAAAGTACTTATTTTGTCATATTTAAATTATTGGTTTGATTTCATACTCTGGAAGATAAGAATTTAGCTGTTCTACTTTTTTCTCATCACATACATGTATTCACTCCCCTCTCGTCTTCCTCCCAGTCCAGGTGTATTACAACATTTAATAATTCATATAAACAAACAAACAAACAAAAAAATCCGTAGTCAGTGATGACTTTAGTACAGCAATGTAAGACTTCTTTTTACAATTGAGCCACACATTAAACTAAGGTTATATGTCCTATCTTGCCCGATGTTTTTGTTTTCTAAAAGTTAATAATTTTTTTACATGTAAAAAACGATCCATTTTAGTTTTCTTTGTATTACCATTTTATCCCCATATGATAAACTGGGGATGATATCAGTTCTATGATAGAACTGAATTCCTCCAGGAGATTCCTCAGAAGGGATACATGGGAATTGAAATTTTACAATTAATTATTTAAAAATATTTTATTTTCCCCTTTTCTACTTTTTGATAACGAGGTAATATATTATACTTTAATTTGGAAGTAATTTTGGAAGTTAAAATTTTGAAAATTCTGCTGTATTGCTTGCCAACTTCCAGAGTTGTCATGAGAAATCATATTCTCCTTATGTAAACTGATGCCCCCATCCCTGGAAGTATTTAGAAGCTTCCTTTTGTCCCCACTGCTCTGACATCTCCAGATAACATCCTTTAGTGTTGTCCCATGTCATTCATTATAGGAGAATTTGATAGAATTCTTCTATTATAGAATTCTTAATTTAGTAAAGTTTTCATATATATATATATATATATATATATATATTTTTTTTTTTTTTTTTTTTGAGACAGGGTCTCACTATATTGCCCTTGGTAGAGTGCTGTGGTGTCACAGCTCACAGCAACCTCAAACTCTTGGGCTTAAGTGATTCTCTTGCCTCAGCCTCTCAAGTAGCTGGGACTACCCCAGCCCACCACAATGCCCAGTTATTTTTTGATTGTAGTTGTCATTGTTGTTTGGCAGGCCCAGGATGGATTCGAACCTGCCAGCTCTGGTATATGTGACTGGCGCCTAGCTACTGAGCTATAGGCACCAAGCCTTCTTATATTTGTTTTGATAATTTTCTTTATTATGTTCCTTTATCTTTGTTTCTGGAATGCTAGATTTCTTAGCTTAATCCTCTTTTTTTTCCTTTCTCTTCTTTCCCCAACATCCCCTCCCCTTTTCTCTCTCTCCTCTTTAATTTTTTCTTTTTCTGAGAGACAGGGTATGGTTTTGCCACCCAGGCTGGAGAGCAATGGCATCATTATAGTTTGGTGGAAACTCAAACTCTTGGGCTCAAGTGATCCTTCCACCTCAGCCTTATGAGAATCTGGGACTACACATGTGCTCCTGTACAAAATTTTTAATTTTTTTTTTTCTTTTAGCAGTGTTTTGGTCAGGGCTGAGTTCAAACCCACCACCTCCCATATATGAGGCCAGTGCCCTGTACTCCTTTGAGCCACAGGTGCTGCCCTAATTTTTTTGTAGAGATAGAGTCTCAAAATGTTGCCCTGGCTGGCATCAAACTGCTGGCCTCAAGTAATCCTTTCACACCAGACTCCCACAGTGTTGGGATTACAGGAGTGAGCCACCACCCCAGAATAATCCTCTATTTTCTTATGTTTATCCATTCTTCTTTCTGTGAGATTTCCTTAACTTTCCCTTTAAATTGCATGACTTATTTTTTGTTTAAATTGCTTTATCTTTAATTTCCAAAAGTTCTTTTGTGTTTTCTGAATCTTTATTTTTAACGTACTTATGTTTTAGCTTTATGAATAGAATACTTTCTATTGTATCGCTCAGGATATTCTTACACTTTTAAAAATAATTTTCTTCTCTTCCCTGCAATATCTTTTATTCTTCACATTTTTTCCCCAATATGTTTTTTAAAACTTGTTCCATTTTTAAACATTTTCCCAAATTGCTGGTGGTATTGGTTGTCTCTTCAATTTTAAGATTATAGTGCCAAAGCTGATTTGTACAATTATGTGGGTAGGGCTTGTCAATTGGTAGACTTTACTGTAAGATGGGTGACCCCAGTGATCAGTATTTGTCTGGCTTTTCTCTCAGATTTTTTCTTTTCCTTAGAGAGAAATCCTCCAATCATCTGACAGGTGTACAGTTTTCTTACTGTCTGATGTTTTGTTTTCCTTAATCCACCTCTTTTTAGCATAGTATCCTCTGTATAGCTGAACTTGGGTATCTTTAACACAAAATCTCTCTCCAGAGAGAAAGCCTAAGTCTTTAACTAGGGTAGAAAAAGTGGTAGCGGAAACATGAAAGGTGGAGTATTTTGGGGCCTAACTGCTTCCAACTGCAGACTTCCGACCGATTTGGTTCGGAGCGCATTGTGTGCCACTGTCTTAGGTCCCTGCTGGCTTTCATTTTATCCCTTCTGGAGTTCTTCAGTGTGAATCTTCCATTCAGGTTAGGAGTGTGTTGGGGGAGGGGATGAGGAGTGTGGCTTGTTTGAAGAATGTTCCACACCCAGAGAATAGATTGCAAAGTACATCATCAAACATTCTCTTTACATATTTTTATTGGCCTCATAGTATTTCATTAACTCTACATTACATCATTTAAGCAGACAATGGTTATTGAGCATTTACTTTGGTTCTCATTTTTTTTCAATTTAAGTAGTACTATAATAGACATCTTAGAATTTGTTGATGTTTTGTTGAACATAAATTCTTAGCAGTAGAAAAATCTAGGTCAAGACCTGTGTGACATTTTAGGCCTATAGTAATGAAAGGGAGCTTTTCTTCCTGTTAGATGCCCTTGTCACTTCTCATCTTGAACAGTGGTCTGAATTTTAAGAGGAAGGAGAAAGTGAAGAAAATTAGGTATAATTCAATTCACAAATACTTTATTTTTTTTATTATTTTTTATTGAGTCATAGCTGCGTACAATAATTCAGTCATGGGGTAGAGTGTGCGGGCTTCACATACAATCGGAGATATTTTTATCAACCTGATTGATATAACATTCATGATATTTTCTCATTTACTATGTGAAAACATTTTTAATCCATATTTAGAAGTTTTCTCCTGACCCTTCAAATATGCACCACAAGTGTGATCTC
>CAUYRH010087438.1:0-53442 GCA_963574655.1 Perodicticus potto
TGTGCTTCATATACAATCAGAAACTGTGAGAGATAGCCCTCATAGCATTTTCTTAATCACTATATAAAGACATTGATACTCTACATTTAATAAGTTTCACCAGTACCCTACTAAGATGCACCATAGGTGTGATCCCACCAATTGATGCTTTAGTCATTCTTCTAGCATTTTGGAGAAGATCCGAAGCTTTTCTCTTTATCAATTACTATACATTTTCTTCATGACATACTATGCATATGTATTTTTTAAAGGAAAATTGGATGAAGACAACCTACTTTTTCATATAGGATGAAAATTAATCTCTTCTGGGTTTGCCCTCGGCTGTCAGGAAACCTCCATATCTCTCAGTAGCTGTTTATATCTTTCCTATTGCAATTTGGGTCTGGCTAAGGTTTGTACTGAGACTGCTGAATTGCTTGGCTTCTTTTGTGAGCTCTTTCTAACAAGGGATGATGTATGCTTTCATATTTCAAAAACAAATAATTTCAGAAAGTAGTATTTTTCTTGAGAGATGAACAATAAAATACGTTCCATTGACAAATTTTAGGTAGAAGGTTTCTTAAGCCATATTGTACACCTGATTTTCTTTGGCTATCCTATGAGTGTTCTCAATGTTTTAATCACATAAGCAATATTATCATGGACATTGATTATTTTCTTTTGCCATAAAACATAATGGCTTTGGGAACGATTGAGCTATTTGTGGCTACTTGCCCCCTTATCAAATGGTTCCACACTGCTGGCCTTTTGCAATTCTTTGTCTGGCTTTTGTTAGCTTTCTGTCTTCTTTACTGCTCTGACTTAGTCTCCTTCACTTACTGCTGTACTCTGGGTATTGCTGGGGCCCTCAGGGAATCAAATAGACAAACTCCAGCTGTTGTCTCCCTTGACAATATTGATTCAGTTGATTTCCCTGCACCACATATAACTATCATATCCATTATTCTGATATTAAAAGTAATCTTTTAAACAAACTGGTCAAAATCATGGGCCACAATGATAGGTTTATCATGTGACTTTAATGAGCAGAAAACCAACAGATATTACCTGTAATAATAAGCACAAATGGGATAAAATTAAAATTTTACGTAAGAACAAAAATGGGATTGTTATGGTAAGAATGCAAATTCCTGGACAGGCTCCAAACGTTAGAAGGTTTTCTTGAGGTAGGGTCCTCAATTTTTTCACATGCAACCAAGGCATTTCTGCCACAAAAGTAATCAGTTTTGGTCATATCTTACAAAAAAGTTATGTTAGGCTTATTACTATGACAATTATTAATAGGCTGGTGAATCACAGAGATTATACTTCAGAGAGAATTCTGATAAAAAATTTTTCCATTATCCTTTCTTCATCAAAAATCATTCATTTTTAGAAAAGTTTTGTGAAATAGAAAATTTATAGCATCAAAAAACCTGCAAGGTATTTTTCTCCTCAAGACTTTTGATTGGGGGCGGCACCTGAGGCTCAAGGAGCAGGGCGCCGGACCCCTATACTTGAGGTGGCGGGTTCAAACCTGGCCCTGGCCAAAAAAAAAAAAAACAAAAACTTTGATTGGATTGCAGAGTATTGGTGACCCGTTAAAAGAATATGCAAAACATTTTAGATACATGCATTTTTACAGGAAGAAAGTTGATAATCTTCCAAGTGATTATCCCCATTGTAGAGATGAGAAAATTAAGTCTCAAGGATATTAAGGAGCTTGCCTTTAGTAGGTAAGAAACGAGTCATTCTTGTCCTGAATAGTTACAGAACATCCTCGCTGGGTAGAACAGGGGTCCTAAAGATAGGTTGGTCTGATTCCAAACCCATGCTGTTTTCCCTGCCAGCTCTTAAGTGCCTTTCAATACTTCCCTTCATTATTTTTGGAGGACTTGCTCAATTTTGTTATGAGGCTGCCCTTCTCACAGCCCTGGTCATTCTTTACCAGCTTGGTTCACCTACTACTTCCGGCAGGTCAACCTTGTCCCAATAATCTAATCACAGTGTAATCAAGTGCTTTTTCCCTCTTGGAGAAACAAAGGCCCCGGTTCTTTGCCCTGTCTGATCTCATTTTGTTTCTGGTGATAGCATACTCAGTTTTACCAAGAGACTTTCTCCAAAATTATCAGGTAACCACAACAGACCTACTCAGCAGGTTGTCGGCAGCACGTTTTCCTACAGTCTCATGTTCTGATCGTTTACCTTCTCTTGACTAAGCTCCTGAAGCAGCCAGGTAACTTGCACTGCCTTCTGAGTAAAGCCAGCTTGATCTCTGCCTAGCAACATGAAGCAGAACCTCTTGCCAATGGCAAAGTTTGTTTATCTCACCCAATTGCCTACATCTAAAAAACAAACCTGTTATTTTGGTCGAGTCATTATTATTGTTTCTAAATAATTATTTCTTTTTTATTCTTTATCTAAGATGAGCCCTTTTTTAGCAAGTACCCTCCACCCCCCAACACACACACCCTACAAGGCCTGGTAATATTTGTAATTCTGTGGCAGACATTTGAACTTTCAAAGAAAAGAAGACAGGAGAGGTGTTGCAGGAGGAACATTTGATGGCAGGGAAGAGGAGACATCTGGCAGCCTTGCAATGTCACTAGTGATGCTACTTTTGCTTGATGCAATAAATATTTATTCAAGCATCTGCTACGTGTTCCATGTTTGGCTAAGAGCTAAGGATATGTGCAATTAAGAAATAGTGTTTGTCCTCATGAAGCCCAGCATCAAATTAAGGAAGATAGAGGCTTATAGACAGGGAGGTGGCTGCAGTTTGTTTGTGCAGTAGGAACACTCTCAGTGACAGAGTAGACACAGCTGTTATCAAGGAAGATCAAGGAAGCAGCTGCTGCTTTGGAGGGCTGGCCTGGTGTTTTCTTCTCACTCATCACCACCCAGAATTACGTCTGCTCTAAGAAAAAAGAGGAAATGCACATGGGGATGGATACATTTCCAAAGGCCTTAGAGACTTAACCATCTAGAGTTGCTTCTCTAAAGAGGCTGAAAGTACATCAATCCATCACTGAAATCTGTTGTAAACATAGTGTCCGCCCTAGAGGACTTAGGAATTAATCTCTGCTAGAGATCTCATGATTTGAAATTCTGTCTATGGTTGAAATCAGAACAGACCCCAGAGAATAATATTACTGGGAATATACATACTATAATGAAAAGAATAAATGAACAAATCTATGGCTAGACTGAAGGGTTTTTTTTGGTTTGTCCTGAAATATCTTGTTGAATTAGCTAGCCCCTTGCTGTTTAGATTTTCTTCCCGAGATACATTACAAATATTACTTTAAACATTTTATATTCAGACTTGACCACAGTTATAATATTAAAATAATTGGATTAATTTTAACCAATTTAAATTCAATCAGGCTAGTAAATCAAATCAATCTTATGCCAATTAGTTAACATTGTGCTAAAAATGTGATGATATAAAGAGAGTGCATTTTTTTTGAGTAGTGCTTTTGCAAAGCCTATTGCAAAAGAGCTAATTCTATATCCTCCTTTATATGGAAGATCTCGGAAATATAATAACTCATCGTTCTACTGGCACTTCCAATGTGAAAAGCCAGCCAGGAAACCCACCTGTTCACTCTTTCTCACAGTAATATCTCTTCAATATTTTGGCTTTGGGCCACTTAGCTATCTGACCTGACCTTTTTTTAGTAGGGCCATTAGGAAAGTTTTGCGATATGCAAAAATAAAGAAATGTAAAATCTGCATGGACAGAAACAAATGAAGTCCTTCCAGAAACACCGATGAGCCAAGCAAGTTCTAACTGGCACAGGTGGATCAGAAAGGACGCTGCCTACTGTGCTTCTTGGATGTGAAATAATGAACCATAACATAGCCAGTCTCAAAACTTTCATAGTGGCCCACGTATGTGCTCTATGCTCTTCCCACCCTTCCCCAGCTACTTATTTACACATCTGCTTCATAGCAGAAAATAATTTACTTTGCTCAAAGCTCAGACCTCTGTGTGTAAAATACAACGTTGATAGAATTATCTCTTTAGCTACACAGGTTAGCTGAATTGTTACCACAGGCCTCTGGTGCCCCAGAAATCCTTGTTGTGTATATGAATCACATGTAAAGACACTCAAGGGAGAGACTCAAATCATATTTTTCAAGAGTTTAAAAAATATTCCTCGTATTCCAGCACGGAATGCAAGAGCAGCTCCATTTTGCCTGCTCTTTAAAACAAAGAGTATTTTGTCCAAATCTAATTTTTTTATGGATGTTAATTTTCTCCGTTAATTTTCAATGATACATGTTTATTTATAATTTCAATGAGAGGAAGCTATACAAAATTCTGGGAAAATTAAAAATGCCGCCATTGTGTCTTTGAATGCTTTCTCATCTCTCCCTGGTGCTATCAATATTTTTACCTCAGGTTTTTAAACTGATGTCTGGATGCCATTTTCCTGTCTAAGAAAACTTTCCTTAGGGAAAATCACTACCACACAGGCCGCTCTAATAAAGTGAAGAGCCAGGTGAAAGGCCAGCTGAATCACTGCGTGCCTGTGGCATGGAGTCAGCAAAACAGGAAGTTGTGCCAACTGTGGTCAGGCTGGTTTCAGTTTAGACACTCTTCCTCCAGACGGATGGGCAGCAGTAATGCTCCTCTAGCTGTGAGGCCCGGTGGTATAAGGTAAAGTGCATTCATAAAGAAAGGCTATTCTTACCAGCCAGTAACCCCATCTATTCACTCCAACATCTAGGTAAGAATGGAAATGTTGTAGTATTTTTCATTGTCCAGGGAAGCCTATGGGATCACTGAGCTAACCATAGAGGTACCTTGAGGCCACGTACCTTTGTATTTTTATGATGCCCCAGATTTCTTTCTAATCTGACAAAGTGCTGAATTTAGAAAGTCCAGGCATGTTAATCTATGGGCTTAATGATCTGAAGGGTTTGGGGAGTCTTCACTATTAGTAAATTTTTTAATGTTTCATCACTTTACTTTTCTCAGGCAAAACAGAATAGCTAATGTAAACACAAGTTTTTCCACGTTGTCAAATCTAACTCATAAATAAAAATTCTCTGGTATTCTAGCCGTAAGGAATTGGAATTCTCGAGACATTTAAACAACCTAAGGTTTGGTAAATATAGCCTATGGCAACCTATAGTTGGGTTAATTTAACTGCACATTTAACTGCACTAATGTTGTTACCCTCAAAATTTGCAATGAGATTTCCATAGACTTGTGTACAGACAGTCCTTTAAACTATTTTGCATATTATAAAATATTATACCACAATTAAATTATATAAATAAGAAACTTGAGTTTTGGTGTATGATATAGTAAACTTTTCCTTGTAGCAGCTGATTATTAACTTGCATGTAGAAAATCAGGCTGTCTAGAACTTCCAGGTTTCCCCAAAACAAGTATGGACAACGTATATATGCCAGCTATAGATTTGTTTTTCCATTAGACTCTCTCTCCTTCCAATGCAAAAATAAATATACTAATGAAAAAATTCTTGTGAAAATATTCTTCAATATTTTCATAATTTTATAACACATTTGGCAGCATGACTAAATGGCTTTAAGATGTCAATGAACATCATTATCAAAGATCCCTATAAGGATAAATCATTTTTGCTTTCTTTTCTGAAGCTCAGGCCCATAATACCTGGTGCACCTATTCTAATTAATGTACACTATCAATACAGCCCAAAGAAATTTGCTTAAAGAGGAAATTGAGTTTCACTTGAGGTTCTTTCCCCCAACGACCTTGTCCTATGACAGAGGATTGACAGTAGAAGGGGGAATGGGTTGGACGTGAGAGAGGGAATTCAGTTACTGGGAGCCTAGGGCAGGTGGGTGGTCTCCTCTGGTCCTCTCAAGTGTGATGGTAGAAGGGGCTGGGGCAGGGCTGGCAGGGCCTTTCTCAGCATGTTCATAGGATGGATTGTTATGGGATGAGTTGTGACTGTGAAGAAACAGCTGGATTACCACTGTCGTTCACCTAGAATCTCCGAAATACATTTTGGACAAAGAAGCCCACTCTTCTCTCAAATAAGAAGAGTAGAGAAACACTGGAGAAGTAGATGATTGATTTACACACCATCCATTAATATCCTTCATAGTCTGAGGTGCTCTGTGTGTGCAGAAAAAGGCATTGTGGTTGATTATGAAAGCTAAGCAAATGACCAATGGTGGTCATTTAAAAACTCTGAGGAACAAAAACAACCCATAAAACTGAGCAAGATTCAAGCAGATCTTAATATTCGTATCATAGTAGGCAAATAGTAATAAGTGAACATAATAAAAACAGAAATTCAGATGCAATTCAAATGGCTTTCAAAGGCTAAATGCCTCAATGTGTTAACTCCCTGACTTAAAGATACTGACTTTCTTATAAAACTGAAAGAATGTTTTCCCTTTAACTTCATCAGAAATGTTAACAACATATTTATAGACTTGAACCTCTAACTAATTCAGACTTGGGTCCTGAAGACAAAAGAAATTACCTTTCTACCTATCTAGGCTTTTGATAAAGGTCTATTTTTTTAAAAAGATTAACTTGGTTCTGTTGTCTCTCAGGGCCTATTAGCACCACAGTTAGTGTCTGGAAGGCTTGAGTGTGCATTACCCAGCCCTCTCTGTCCTTAAAGCCACACCATATGATCACACAGCTGGTGGTTTCCACTGCAGGAAGTGGGTACGTTTTGGGGGAGAGTGAAGTGAGGTCCATGTGTAATTTGTTTAACAGGTTATAAACAACTCTGGGATATTCAGGAGGAAAGACTATGTTTAAAGGTAAGATGTTATTTTAAACAGTGGTAATAATAATGATGACAGTAATTAGTGTTCTAATAAAACACAAGCAAAGGAAATGAAAAAATGTATCTTTAATGATCTGATATTAACACAACAAACCAAACAAAATAAATAAGTGAAATCAGATCTTTGTTTTTGTTCTTTGGAAATGACAATGACTTGTCCACTGAATATATTTAGGCCTTTGCAGGAGGTCTGTGAAAGCCACCATATGATATAAGGGGCTATATATGTGTGTGTGTGTGTGTGTAGAATTAACTGGTTTCTATATTTTTTCAGTGCATTGAATGTAACTTCAGCATCTACTGAAAGGAAATAACAACGGGGCTGGGTATATGGTATAAACCTCCATGCTGTCAACTGGCAAGAAAAAAAGAGGTATTTTCCCATTTCTAGCCCATTCTTCTCCTTCCTAATGGGGTGAAAGCCAAAGAGAATTCTATGTTAGGAAGAATTTTATGAGCACATGACTATTCTCTGATTACTCTCACTTATAGGTACTTCTGATTAATGTAAGATTTGAAAATGAAGATTCTTGTTGGTGGCAGACAGGTTGGGAACTAGCAAACAGAGCTTTTAAATCTATAGGTGTGTCTAAAAGGTAATGCAGGTATCCAGGTGTTTGTATTCTCAAAGGGAGAAACTGCCCTATGGAAATATTCTCAAGTGGTGATAAAGATAAGTTAATAATAACAACGTGTGTTTGCCATAAATTAGCAGCTTTCCTACCCCCACATTTCCTTCCTTTGACACATATGTATTTGTGTGTGTGTATCTGAATGTGTGTTGTTTCTCTCGTCCATGTGACCAGACACACCAGTGGACATTAGCAACAGGAAATTCAAGGCCTGGGTGTCCGGAGGTGGTGACTGATGCTGGCATTTGACAGAGCAAACCTTTGAGAAGCATGAACCTCTTCCAGGAAGAAGGGGCTGGCAAATGCCGGTTTCCCTGTTACTCTTTCTAAAAAAGACTGCCTTGAAACATCAAGAGATAGAGGTTTTCTCTTGGGAGAAGCAAGAAGGATTTGGACAAAACAAGTATTGATTCCTGGCATAATCTTGTTTTAGAAGGGAATTAGAAACTCTTTTCTTTTCCGCAATGGTTTGGCTCACAATGATGTGTGCAGCACAGATAAGGGATGAGGTAGATCTGCTGTTTTTATTGTAATGAGATTTTTCCCCTTTGCTTGAGACAGGTGCTTCTACATGTTAGAGAATTAAAGAGAATTACTTAACAAGACAATGCTGACTAGTATATATCTATTATGTTTACAAATTCATTCATTCATTTATTCACACAACAAAGATTTGTAGAATACTTAATATAAAACAGTCACTGCATTACTTCATAGTTATATGTAGGTATGACTAATTCTAAACCATTTCCTATTTGAAATTTTCTAATTGGCTCAGTACTGTAGCTCAGTAGTTAGGGTGCTACCTACACACACTGGGGCTGGTGGGTTCAAACCTGGCCTGGGCTTGCTAAAACCAAAAAAAAGTAGCCAGGCCTTGTGGTGGGTGCCTGTAGTCCCAGCTATTTGGGAGGCTGAGGCAAGAGAAATGCTTGAGCCTGAGAGTTTGAGGTTGCTGTGAGCTGTGATGCCACAGCACTCTACCAAGGGTGACATAGCGAGACTCTGTCTCAAAAAATACATAAAATAAAAAAAATAATAAATTTTCTGAGATTCTGATATGAATAACTATGACATAGGAAGGATACTGATAACTATAACATAGTTACGTTCTAAGAAGAAAGTAGAAAATTTGTGGCTAATATTTTTCAGCAATTTTTATAGTCCCACCAATATATTAATATTATGCACATTTACATGCGTTCATGTGCCATGTAATGGTGTTTTAGTCAATGAGGGACCAACATGAATAATATGACTATGGTCCCATAAGATTATGATGGAATTGAACAGTTCCGATCACTAACATGCTGTAGCTGCTGTCGTGTTGCAGGGTGATTGATGCACGATGCCTTCATGACCCACGTGTTTGTGGGGATGCCGGTGTGAAGGAACCGGCTGCCTGGCCAGCTGTGCAGTACACAGCACTGGATCATGATAACAAACAACTATTTCTGGTGTCTGTATTTACTGTGTTATACTTTGTATCATTATTTTAGAGCCACGTTTTTCAACCCTTTTTATCTCATGGCATACTTGAACGTATGGTTAAACTTTCGTGACATACTTTAATAAAAGGTAAAAAAAAAAGAATATACCTACTGTGCTTTGAACTTCTTTCAAAAATAATTGAATTAATGATCTTTAAAAATTTTCACGCCACCCAAGTGTGCCACAGAACCCCAGGTGAAAATCATTGTTTTAGAGAGTATTTCTTCTCTGCTTATAGAAAAGAATTTAAGTGTAAAACCGTCTCAGGTAGGTCCTTCAGGAGGTGTGCCAGAAGAAGGCGTCATGATCAGGGGAGGCCACAGCTCTATGCGTGTTACTGCCTGTGAAGACCTTCTGGTGGGACAAGATGTGGAGGTGAAAGACAGTGATATTCATGATCCTGACCCTGTGGTAGGCCTAAGCTGATGTGTGTTTTGGTGTCTTAGTTTTAATAAAAACATTTAAAAAGCAAAGAAAATAGAAATAGAAGAAGTTTGTAGAATGAGAATATTCAGGGAAAAATATTTTCGTACAGCTGAACAATGTGTCGTATTTTAAGCTAAGTGTTATTACAAAGAGAGAAAAAACTGCAGGAAAGTTTATAGTTAAAAAGTTACAATAATCTGGGCGGTGCCTGTGGCTCTTCTAGTAAGGTGCCAGCCCCATATACTGAAGGTGGCGGGTTCAAACCCGGCCTTGGCTGAACTGCAAAACAGAAAAATAGCCAGGGGTTGTGGCGGGCGCCTGTAGTCCCAGCTATTCGGGAGGCTGAGGCAAGAGAATCGCCTAAGCCCAGGAGTTGGAGGTTGCTGTGAGCTGTGTGACGCCACGACACTCTACCAAGGGTGATAAAGTGAGACTCTGTCTCTACAAAAAAAAGAAAAAAAAAGTTACAATAATCTAAGATTAATTTATCATCAAAGAAAAGCAATTTAAAAATTTGGTGTAGTCTAAGCATTTATGGAGTCTACAGTAATGGACGGTAATGCCCTAGGCCCTTCAGTTCACTTCCCACTCACTCACCTACTCACCCAGAGCAACTTGCAGTCTTAAAGGTGAATGTCCATTTTTCTCTTTTATGCCATATTTTTACCGCATCTTTTCTACATTTAGATATCAATACGTCTACTTATGCGTATACTTACCATTGTATTATAATTGCCTACAGTATTCAGTAGAGTAACACATTATACAGATTTATGGTCTGAGAGTAACAGGCCGTACCATGTAGCTTAGGTCTGTATAAATACACTCCATGATGTTTGCACAACGAAATGTCCTAATGATGCATTTCTTGGAATGTGTCTTTGCCATTCAGTGATGCACACCTGCATATGATTTCATTCAATCCTCACTTATTAGCAAAAACTTTATGACCTTTATGTTAGAGGCTGTATTGGTTTGTTAGAGCTTCCATTAAAAAAGTACTATAAACTGGGTGCCTAAAAACCGAAAGTTTTATTTTCTCACAATTCTGGAGGCTACAAGTCTAATATCAAGATGTGGGCAGGGCTGGTTTCTCTGAGCCTTTCTTTTTTTTTTTTTTTTTTTAATTTTATTTATTTATTTATTTATTTATTTATTTATTTATTTATTTATTTATTTTTTGAGACAGAGCCTAAAACTGTCACCCTGGGTAGAGGGCCGTGGCATCACAGCTCACAGCAACCTCCAACTCCTGGGCTCAAGCGATTCTCTTGCCTCCGCCTCCCAAGTAGCTGGGACTACAGGGGCCCGCCACAATGCCTGGCTAGTTTTTGGTTGCAGTTCCTCCGGGGCTGGGTTTGAACCCGCCACCTTTGGTATATGGGGCCAGTGCCCTACCCACTGAGCCAGAGGTGCCGCCTTCTCTGAGCCTTTCTTTTTGACTTATAAATGGCCACCTGCTCCCTGCGCCTTCATGTGGTCTTCACTCTACTCATGTCTGTGTCCAAATTTCTTCTTTTCATTAGGGTACCATTCATCCTAGATGAGGTCCCCCTACAATCTCATTTAAACTTAATGACATCCTGAAAGGTCCTATCTTCAAAGACATTCATATTGTGAGGTACCAGGGTTTAGAAAATAGGGATTTTTTTGAGGGAGAAGGGGATAAAGTTCAGTCCATAACAAAGATTAGTTTCTCAAGATTACCTAGAGAGTAAAATCCCTTTCTTCCCTCTTTGGGAGGGAACGACTTTGTGGAGTGCTGTTTTTCCTGTTTATCTGGAGAGTCTTTATTGCATACCTACTGTGTGCCAGACACCACTATGAGTGCTGACAGCAGAGCAGAGAGAGAGATCCCCAAGCCCCTAACTCTTATAGAGTCTGCTGTGTCCTCGAGGAAACAGATGACAAGTAAGTAGACACACACCAAGGCAACTTGACAAATAGAGTAAGCACCATATAGGGAATAAACAGGGCCACCTAATAAAGCGTGACTGGGTGGAGAATAAAGCATGACTGGGAGGCCATTTTGGAGAAGAGTGTTCCCGAAAGTCTTCTCTAAAAGGTAACTTTGAGACAGAGACCTCAGAGAGGGAAAGTGTCAACCCTGTGAAAAGGTTGGAGAATGTTCTGCAGAGGGGAAAGGACATTGCGCCAGTGAAGCAGGGAAGATCAGGCCTTTTGTTCGAGAGGACTTGTGCTTCCTACATCACTTTCCATTCTGCTCTGCATAGTGGAGGGTCCAGCGTTGTTCTTTAGAAAGCCCTGAAGCCCTGGGCTCTGACCTCAGCTGCAGTACTCACCAACTGCACGACAGGCAAGGACACCTTCTCAGTCTGAGTCTCAGCTTCCTGGAAAGAAGGCAGGAATATTGTCAACACAACACTCAGCACCCACTCTACTGTGGCCCAGAGCTGCTAGTGATGCACAGATGCGACGGTGTTTATGACAGTGCTTTCTAGACTGGAAAGTACTACGTGAATACATGCGGTGTCGCAGAGAAGGCCTAGTCATTCCAACACGACTATCTATACTATTTTCTATTTTTTACACATCTGTCTGTTTTCTCCGAACTTTTGCCTAAATGTAATCCCCACTCAAAGCTGCCTACTTTTATTAAGTGATTAAACTCATCTGCCACAGCAAAACATACAGGAAGTTAAGTAGGTCATTTCCCTTCATTCATTAAACATTCAAAGTGAAGTCAATTATTTTTGTTTACGGAGAGGTTTGTGGAGTGTGTTGCATTCCTGTAGAGAACTCAAGCCTGAGCAGGCATGTTGCAACCAGCCAGCATGTGGGATTGGGGGAGGGGGCTGGTTAGGGCTTTATTTATAGGCAGGCCCACAAAGTCCCAAGAGAGGAGTTTATAACTTTAGCTTGGCATCTACAGCTCCCCATTTCAGAACTAAGGCCCCTGCCCCCAAGGTACAGGGAAGCCATTTTCACTCTCTGATGACCTGGGCACTTTGCCAAATTGAGGAAAAAACCGCTGCAGGTTGACAATCATCAGGTCGGTCCGGGCTCCACATCTCTGTGCCCCGTTCCCTCTCCCTGGAATGTTCTCTCCTTGGTTCTTTATGGGACTTGCTCTGTCTCATCTGTCCTTCCTTCCCTCAGCTGGTGTTCAGCCTTCCCTCACTGTGCAGGCTGGGGAAGTGCCTCTGACTCAAATCACTTTCTGTCATTTCCCCCCCTCTTCTATTTGTCTTCACAGCACTTACCACTCTGAATGTATCTCAAATATTTTTTTGCTATTTTTTACCATCCTACCCAACCAGACCACACAGCCCAGGAGAGCAGGGATACTACTGTGTTCATCACTGTACCCCACTGTGTGAATCAAAGCAGACGGTCACTGTGAACCAATGAAGGGGTAATAGGATGCGGGATGCTTTTAGGCAAAGCTGGGCCCTGGGCAAGGAGTCAATTTTGTGGACAATTTATTGTTCCTTTACTTCTAATCTGGTCTTGGGGCCAGGGGCTTGGTTTCCTGAGGAGAAGAGATATGGAGCTGCTGTGGGAAAGTCAGCTGATCATAAAGCAAAGACAGGTGAACATGGGTTCACAACCCAGTTTTGCCACTAACTGGGTACACAGACTTGCAGAAATCACGGGAGCTCTTCGTGCCATAAAAGTTTCAGCACAAAAGCACCAAAAGCCAGCAAGATCATTGGAAAGATTAAATGATGTAACATTTTCAAAGCACATGGCACAAAGAAAAATGAATGGTGTCAGTTATTATTAATCAAGTCCCTAAAAGAGCAAGCCATTCTGTCATTTGATCTAATAAAGGAAATTTAATGTAGGTGTACAGAGCAGAAAGCCATACTGACAACTTAATGCGAAACGCTGATGGGTCTTACTCATCTGGGAAATGTGGGCCAGATGTCAAAAGCTCTCCCCTGAGGTTCCTTCTTGCCTTCATTGCCCTCTTTAGAGCCAATGAATCCTTCATCTGAACGCCAGAATGCCCATTTTCTCAGGAGATGCTTCTCACACTGATGAAAATTTCCCAATTTTCAAAAAGGTTATTAAAATAGTTTCATATTTAATTACTTAATATCATGGACAGAGGGCTTTAAAAGAGCCCAGAGGCCCATTTCCACAGCATCAGTCATCTTGGGGCCGGCTTGCTGTGACATTTCTCAGCTGCGTCGTAAGGGAAGGCGAGAACTCACAGTGCCTCCTGAGTTGATCTATGCTGGTTTCAGCAGGCTCGCCAGTGCTGGCACCCGCAGGAAGGATGTGCACAGGTGTGTGCAGGTGTTTCTCATGCTCTGTTCTTCTGTCATGTTTTGTTGAGTGATGATAAGTCATCATTTTCTCATGAGTAGCCACCTAGTCTTTCTTCAAAGTTCTGAATCATGACAGGCTCGGGGCCTCTTTTCCAGCATGAGCAATGGCCAGGAAAGGACAGAACACCATTCAGCATCCCTTCTCATCTCCTCTTCTTGCACGGAACAACCCCAAGGAGACACCCTGGGAGCCCAGTTTGCAAGGCTAAATACTGAAGAGGACAAGGACATTCATCAGAGCCAAGCACACACCAGGAGAATGATGAATTTAGTTCCTATGACATCTCAGCCTCTGTCCTGCCTTATCTAGAGAATGGTGTCTCATTGCCCACTCTCTTCTAATAGGCCACAGGGCTCTTCTGTGGGGGGTGGATGTAGGCGTCCCCTCTTCAGAAGCCTTCCAGACAGCCCCTTCCTCACCATCTGCTGTCCTTCCCCCGGCAAGGATCCTGTAGACAATGACAAATGATGCTTTTTTTTCACTGGAGAACACTTAAATAAGAACAGAAATAAGAAGTTTATTTTTCCATATCCCTCTGAAAGTAAAGAGATTTGAGTCAAAAATACCTGGGTCTTGCATCACAGACCCTAATCCCCATTCTGCTCATGGTTTACTTCCAACTCAATGCACCCTCAATCTTCCAGCCTACATTCAGCCTTTTGAAAACAGGTTTTACGTCTTCACTTCATGCACTATGCATCGTCCCCCACAGGAAGGACAAGCATGGTTTGCCTAACAGTCTCCTCGCAGTCCAGGCCTTTATTGCCTACTTTTTATCCTTACATCCCAACCATAGAAATGCTGTGTTTTTTTTCTTATTTATTTATTTATTTATTTTTATTGTTGAGGATTCATTGAGGGTACAGAGAACCAGGTTACACTGAGTGTGTTTGTTAGGTGAAGTCCCTCTTATAATTGTGTCCCACCTCCAAGAGATGTGTCACACACTGTGACTGTGTTTTCTGTGTGTCTAACCCTTGCACAAGCTACTACTAACTCCCAAAGTGGTGATGCTCAACCCCAGAGTCTTTTAAGAACCAAGGTCCCTGAAAATCTGCTTGGGAATCTCTAGGGAAGACTCTGAAAGTTTTCCATGTGACTTCATTCTTTTCCTAATATCAAATTAATACATAGTACAAACAATTAGGTTCCATTGTTCGCTTTTATTAGGTAAAGCCCAAGTTGTAGTTGAGCTTTTTACCCAGGAGCTGTGCCATACAACCCCATGCTGTACCTGTTACACCTCACCAATCCCTCTTCCTCCTCATCTCTCCCCTTTCCTCCCGCCCCTCCCCTCTGTGATTTTAAAATTCACCCAATTTCAAGAGCCACCAGCCTAGATTCTCAGCCTTGGCTAGACATTAAAGTCACTTGGGAATGTTTAAAATGCAAATGCCTGGCCCATGCTCAGACCCATCATATCAGAATCTCTGAGCATGGAATTCAGGCTTCAATATGTTTTGAACACTCTTTGGGTACTTCCAACCGTACTTCCAATGGTTCTTTCCTGTTGTCTCTGGATACCTTTTAGTTATTGTTGAGGTCTCGCCTGGATGAAACTTTCTGAGAGGACTTTCCTGAATCAGGTACTCCACCCGAGTGCCTATATGATACCCTTGGGCAATGACTCCTTGGCACAACTCCCTTTTTACTTAGCCATGTCCCCATCAGGTGGTGACTGTGTGGTGCCTCAAGAGCCTAGGTGAGGGCCTATCACTAGGAAGTGAGCAACCGTGAATGATGTCTCCTCTGTACCAGGCTCAGTGCTAGAAGTTTCAAAGGGTTTCTGTCCTTGTGGAGTTTCCCCCATTTTCCTGTATTTATTAGAGAGAAAATGTAGCAGCAGTGATCCTCCTACCTGTGCCTCTGCCCCAGGGACATGATCAAGAGGCCCAGAAGAGAGAACATAGCCTTGGGCAGCTCCTAGTTTTACAGGAAAATCCTCCAATAGGAAGAACTCTCAGACAGTATTTTCATCCCAGAAACACTGTTCCCATTTAGTTAGGTCTCCAAATCAAAAATAAAACAAGTAAAGACACCAATAAGCATGACAAATGCATAAGGACAAATTTTCCTAACAGATTCTGGATTCATCTGCTTCAATTTCAGTTATCATTATGAACATAAGCAGACTTCATCTGGAATTTTCTAACAGATGAAGAAACTTTTTTTAAACAGTTGACTTAGGAGTCAGGGATGACAGTTGTAAAAATGGAAAGGATGCCATGGCGAAAAGATACAGAGTAAATGTGTATGGTAGGAATTGTAGCTAGGTCCTTGATTTTAATCTCTGCAATAAAATGTTTGTTTCCTAGGCATTACAAGATTGTAAAACAGATCCATTCCTAGCCTTGCCACTAGGCTGAGTGAACTTGAGCAAGTTACTTACTTTCTCTGAACCTTAGTCTTCTGGTCTGTCAGGTGTGGACAGTGGTGTAATCCACCTCAGAGGACTGTCAGAAAGATTGAGATTGTACAAGTGAAATACTTAGCATAGTGTCTGCTTTACAGGAAATTAACAGTAATTACTTACCATACTGTTGTCATATTCTGTAGGCAAAAGTAGGAAACCCAGCAAAAAATTGCTTTTGATGATGAGTGGGCTCTGATAGGGAGCACCCCGCTTTCTGGTGATGGGTGTTCAGGCTGCATTAACCACAGGTCACACAAGCTTCATTTCTGTTCCTCATTGGAATTTGGCACTAGGTCTTATCACAGCCCCTTTAAAGGACTTTTCATGAATACCTAACTGTCATTTTCATTGCTTTCATGTTTTATTGTTTCCTTTTTCTTTTCCTCCTTTTCTATGAACAGGTACAAAGATCAAAACTCTGGAGATGTTTTACTACAATTAAATGTAATAATAGACCCCAGTCCAATACTTTCAGGTTTCTTCAACTTCTTATTTATGGCTTATCACCCTGGTAAATCTTCCTCACTGGCTTTCTCTAACTCATATTTATAGGACTCTTTTTTTTTAATAATTGAAAATAATTAATTAGGGAATTATTATGGAATACATGAAACTTCTCAGTTTAGTAGAAATATTAAGGCCTGTGAGCTATATTTTGAAAATAACTGCAAATTCATAGAAGAGAATTTTTATATCAATGCAAATGGTTCTACTGCAGTTATTTAAGTTCAAGTATTTGCTGACGTACTATTTTGAGGGAAAACTGGGTGGAGTGTGTGCTCAGACGAGGGGGGCAATGTGTGCTGGGGGAACAAAAATGTAGTAGGGGACCAGTTACTAACTTTGCATGAGTTAGGAAATCTATACAAAAATGCACACACTGAGAAAAAGTATCATCTCAGTCTCCTAAGGTTCAAATCCATGGGTGGTAACATTAATTCAGGTCCAAAAAATTCATAGTTTTATGCAAATATTAGAAAACTAGAGATCTAAAACATCATCTTTTTTCTAACTTTTTTCTTGAAAGCTCTTAATGATGCATCGGTGAGAAATTTGTGTTACATACTGTTTTGTCTCCACTAAATAAGACCTTCCTAAATATTCCCCATATGTAAATAGTTTTCTACCCATCCTGGCTAAACTGGCACTCAGACAATCCCTGCTGAGAACTCTGCTGCCTCAAATACGATGTCCAGACTTCAGAGTTCAAGTACTCTGGGGAAGAGGTTGCTGGGGAAGAGGACCTCAGTTCAGCAACTGCTTCACTGAGGCTGCCGCTTGCAACACTTATAGATCAAGAACCAACTGTAAGTGTTGATATTTACCCTAGATTCCCCAGCAGCTCCTTCATACCAGGCAGTTCACCTCTAGCAAGGAAGATGCTGCAGTTCTCCATAATCATGAGGGCTATACCACTGAAAAGAAAAGCATCAGCCTGGCTCCAGAGCAGATCTGAAAACATGTGGACCACTGCAAGGATTTGTAGGCTTCTTAGTTTCTAACAGCCATGGTTGAGGGACCAGTTCTGTTCTTATACTCATGCTTGTGGGATATACATTGATTATGGCAAGAAGTCCAAAATGCAGTTTTCAGTTTACCCAGACCCTCAGGTTTCCATGCTGTAGTCAAGTAACAGAACTCCATCATCACTGTCACTTTCACCCAGTGCCTTCATCGTACTTAATGGGCATTCACGGGGTGTCACAGAAATCCCAGTTGTGAGAGTCCATTCTCAGGAATTCAAATTGCTTTAGCCAGATTGTTTTTCCATTTCATTGTATCTGTTAGACCTAAGGGTGTCCATAGTATTGACTCAACTCAACAATTCAATCACATGCCTGATTTCTTTGGTCACATGGGAGCTGTACTAGAAAAGTATATTATGAGCAGCCGTGGTTGGTAGAAAGCTTGGAAAAATGTGTTCCTTGTCATGATAAGTATAGGCTCAGTGCTCTCTGTATTATAATTACATGTTTCTGGGTTTATCAACCAATGCCACTATAAATGAAGCATGCAGATTAAGAGCCCAGAAACTCCAGGTTGGATACTAATACTGGGTCGCCAGATGGAAAACTGTGCTGATACACATCGAGCTGCATGGACAGTTACCCCACTGTGTTTGTTGAGTCTAAGCTTTCCTGCATCTCAAACTTGACTTGATGTAGCATACTAAGCAGGAATTTGCTTATTCATAAGTAGGCAAGGGTTTGGGAGAAGGAGAAGTTTCAAAGATATGTGAGAACATATTGATCCTAGTTCTATGAACTGAATCATTTACCTGAAAAATTCGTATACCGAAATTCTTTTACCTAGTATACCACAGAATATAACTATATTTGAAGATAAGGTCTTGAAAAGGATAATTAAAGTTAAATGAGGTTGGGGGGGAGTCCTTGGTCCAATATGACTCGTATCCTTTTAAGGAGAGAAAGAGACACCAGGGACACGTGCACAGAGAAGGGTCATGTGAGGATTACAAGGAGAAGGTGTCTGTCTACAAGCCAAGAAGAGGGGTCTCTGAAGACACCGAACCTGCCAGCAAATGGATCTAGGAGTTCCAGCCTCCAGAATTGTGAGAAAATACATTCTGTCACGTAAGTTACCCAAGCTGTGGTATTGTGTTTTGGCAGCTAGAGCAAACTAAAACACCTGGAGAATAATTGCGACAAAGTTAAACCATACTGCTGAAGGCAAGGAAGGTAAAGTGTCATTTTTTTGGACTGTATTTTTTGGGTTTTTCTTATATCTATTCTGAGAAACTACTGTGATTCTTATATCTCAAAACGTTTATGTTGTTGTTCTTTGTATAAAGTCTCCTTTAAGGAGATTTCAACTAGTTTAGGCTTTTCTTCTCCATGGGCGCTTTCAGTTAACATTTTCCTCTTTACATGTTTGAGGGGCATAAGGACATGGATGAGAGAACGGACTTCACATCAGATCAATCCAGGCTCTCATGTTCAGCACTCACTAGTACTGTGACAACAGAACCTATGACCTTGACACCTATGACCTCTATGACCTTTCACAGGCTTTTCTCAGCTCCATGTAAGTTCTTCTACAGGGGGATTTAGGATGACATCTTTAATTAGTTTCCCTACCCTTTCACTGCTTTCCTAGCTATGATACATCGTCAAGATTTCATTTCCACTTCAGGAGTCCTATCAAAATACTGTTTGTGAAAATTACAGAGGCAGTAAGTTATTTTATGAGTCAGGACACGTAGATCTAACTTATATATTCAATTCTGTATACTGGGGAAGATGGTGGTTTGGTAAAATGCTAAGTTGGGGACTGCTATTTTGCTTAGAAAAGAATCATCTGTAATACTCAGTAAAAACCATCTGTTAAGGCATCAGAACTCACACATGAAGGAATAAAATCCTCAAATAAACCACTGCAGGAGGGAAGGGCCTCAGGGTCCCTTCTGCTTCAGGATCCCATCTGGCACACTCCCTCATTCAGCTTTGTGACTTCAAGAGCTTCAGAACTGCTCAGAGCTGTCATATAAGCTCCCACAGTCTCCGCCAAACATCACAAGTAAAGGGCCCATGCCCTCTTTCTTTTCACCCCTCATTATTATTTTCTAATTGCAGTTTATTGCATAAATGAGTAGAACAGCCAGGATAGGAGGAATGTGCAGTCTTTAAAAACATGTTTCCCTTCCCTTTCTCCTTGCATTCTTGGTCTACTGTCAACCTTTATCCTATGTGGGCATTCGTCAGCTACAAAGACAACAGGAAGACCTTTAATTTTGGTATTTGCGTTATTACTCAAGATTTGTCTTCGCTTTTCTAAGATTCAGTTTTGTCATCTGTAATAACACTTTGATATTGTGGGGATTTATTGTGACAGGGCACATCTTATACCAGGGCCTGGTATATGATCAAAGATGTTAGCTGTGACCCGGTTATAATTAGCCTCAGATGCTGTCCCCATAAAGACACTGCACGTTGTATTCCCCTTTGAGGTTTGGTGGTGCCACCTTGGTTGTTCTATCTGCAGGTTTCTGAGATTTTTTTTCATTCATCTATATTGATAGTGATGTCACTGATGTTAATTGTCAAGAGTCGATTCCACTAGGTGGACTCACCGCAGGGAAATCTCCATGTTCTCTCAGGACATTGATTTATGTGTTCATGATTCAGAGCAAAACTTCACTTGTGTCCCCTTATGCTTTTGGTGTCTATCCTCCCGTGTATTATATTCTATTTGCTATAATTGCATCGATTAGACTTTCATCTAGTTTCAATGTAGTTCACAGTGTACCAAACAGCCCCTCTAGGTAAACAGCTCTCTATATCAATCATGGTGGAATAGGTCAGAGACGAAAGCAACATTCCCCAAACAAATTTCAAATAGGGCCAAAATTCTTTCAGTCTCCGGCCTTAAATATCACAAATTTAAGGTTTACCCACCTCACTGATCTGAAGTTCCCCTCTTTTCTGCCATTAACCAGGTAATTTTTTTTTTTAAAAAAGGAGGCTTCCTTCATGAGAAGTCATATTTTCCTATTCTAGCTTATGTCCCAACTCTTTGAACACTCTCCTGACTTCTGGGATTACAGTATTGACTGCAGAATCCACTATAGTCAAATACATGCAGCCTATAGCACTTCCTGTGATGATGTAAATACACACACATGTACACAATGTATGTACATGTATGCACGTGTATGTGTGTTACTGCCCAATGTGGTAGCCAGAGCCTCCTATGATTATTGATTATTTGAAATGTAGCCAGTGAAACTAAAGAAGCGTGTTTTTAATCCTAATTAATTTAATTAAACAATTATATATAATACTATATTGAACAGCACAGCACTAGCACACATGAGATTATAGCAGGAAGAAAACTAGATGCTAGTCAGGGACTTTTGTAAATATATATGAGCTTGTTCCTCCAGGCAGACTTAGAACCACCCCATCACCTTGTCCTTGGAAGACAGAATTGAAGGCAGAAAGCAGCCCGTCTTTCTTCATAGTAGATCCTCGGTAGACTAATAGCTGTCTCTTATTGCCTTCCGCTAGGGACCTAGACGTATATATTACCAAAAACACTCAAAACAGCCCTGAAAGAGAGTTATTACTTGGGTTTTGAAGATGAGGCTCAGAAAAATGAAATAAATGTCTTGATTAACTTTCAATTCATAAGACACAGATTTGAGATATAGACCACAGTCTGCCTTAACGTAAGGAGATCCCATGTCCTCCCCATCTCTGGCTCCGGGCCCAAGACACACATCTATCTTCGAGATTCTTTGTCATCACTTACATTAAAAACATGGGCTGCTACTCAACAGCCTCGGCTTGTTGGTCAGATTATCTGCCTTTCTCCTTCCTTCTGTAGCCTTTTCTGTGGTCTACACATTTCTTTCCTGGATTTGTTCTTCCTCTTCTATTTGTCCCCTAAAAGGCCACCTTCTCCCTAGTTCTCCTGACTTTATGCCCTGCACGCCTATCTAGCTGGCACTATATATGCTTAAATGTTTTGGCCCTATTGCATTTCCTTACCATATTTCCTGCCTGAGTGAACAATGCACAGTTGAGTTTTCAGTAGAGATCCATAGATTCCTGTCGTAGTTTCCAAAGTCCATATTTACACTTGAACACTGACAACTTCGGATCTCTCTTATACCTTCTTTCTTTAAATTCACTAGCACCCCTTTGAAGAGCCTGGATGTTTTTTAAAATGGCCAATTTTTTTTTCCCATCAATTTCTAGGAGGTTTATAAATTAATCCAATGGATATTTCATTCTACTCACCCTCACAGCTTGTAGACTTACTATTCCCTCCCATTATGCTAGTGGGGACATAAAGGTCCAGAATGATTATTCACTTTATGGCAAACGTTTCAGGAAATCAGAAGGAACTCTAAAAATAGAAGTCAGCTCCCTGCACAGCCTCAGGGTAAGGTACAATTCCCAAAGGTATTAAAGAGCCACCCCTTCCTAACAAACTCAAGGGTATTTATTTACAAATAGTGCTTGTAAGTAAAAATAGGGAGAGCTGAAAATAGTATTTCAGACCACACATCTAGACGGCTCCTCAAAATGACCTGGCGTTAAAATTTCTCAAGGCTAAAGTAGCTCGTCTCCTCCTCAATTTGCAGAGGACAGTGAGTTAGGAGTAGCTACACAGTGGGGCTCCTTTTCTAAGCATAAATGGATTTCCGAAAATGCTCTGACAGAAGCATAAAAACAGTATTTTCGAGCATGAATCCATCTAGGCTTCTAATAATTTGAGTAGTACATAATAGGTGTTCTGGAAATGGGATTGGAAAAGGGTTGATTTAAGCCAGCTCACTTATCATACTGGATTGCTGTCTCCCTGGGCAGTTATTTTCAGACAGTTCATCCTTGCTAAGACCTGAGTTATCTTCCTGAGTCAAAAAGTACTTTTAAGTACAGGAAGTCAACAACATTATCTTCCAAGGCTTCTTCATTGTTTGTGTAAAGCAAACTTCCATTTCACGAGATATTTTAAATGGAACTTCCTTTGAAGTCTTCACTGGATTTTTTAATCATCCTTTTATAAGATGAATAGCAGCTATTTCAGTATGGAAAGCGTGGTTCCTTTTTGAAAAAAAAATCACAAGACTGATGTTGTATAAATGTAGGTTCAAGGATTTTTTTCTTAGCATAACTCATCACTACTCATGAAGAAAAACTAGAAGGACATGGAAGGACATTGGTATGTCCAGCAGTAATACCCTGATCAGCTAGTTTGAAAAAAAAAAAAAAAAGTAGTATCTAACTGGGTCAGTGATGGGAACAGCATGAGAAGACTTTTCAAAAATAATATTAATACAAATTAACAGTACTTATTTACACAGTTTCAGCTGTATTAGTTTGCTAGGAGTGCAATATGAATTACTACAAACTGGGTTGCTTAAACAACAGAACTATATTTTATCAAATTCTAGAGATTAGAAGCCCAAAGTCAAGGAGTTGGCAAGGTTTCTTTCTTCTGGAGATTCTAGGGCCGAATTGGACCAGTGCCTCTGTCCTGGCTTTCTCAACATTCCTTGATGCTCAGCTGCATTACTGCAGTCTCTGCCTCACTAGAATCTTTGAATATCATGCCAATTCCTGGAGACAGTCATCACATGGCCTTCTTTCCTGTGTCTCTCTGTCTTCAAATGACCTTCTTCCAAGGATATCAGTACACTAAAACTTCGTTTTGACTTAACTAATTATGACTATAAAGACCATTTTCTAAATCAGGTCACATGTGAGGGTCCAGGTAGAATGAATTTACGGGAGATGCTGTTCAGTCAGTATCATCACTTTAAGAATGATTAGCATTCCCTTAGCCCAGAGCTCTGTATAGAGTTTATAGAATGATAAAGAGTAGGTAGATGGGGAACCTGGATACCTGGATATCCTGCAAGCTTGCTCTGACCTTACACTTTAATTAGTCATTCAAGTGATGGCGTTGGAGAAGTTCTGGAGTCCATAGCATGAGATTCCTGAATGAACTTCAAAGCCTTCGTTAATTTTCTGAAATTGTATATACATCCTGTGTCAGATGTGTTTTATGTTTTCTTTGTATTGGATATTACTTGCCTTTCTTTAGATTCCTCAAGGGATTTTTGACCCCAAGAGTCTAAGAATAACCATCCCAAGTCATCGATAAAGTCCACCAAAGTATTCTGGTTTCTGGACATATCTGTGTTGTGTTCCCCCACGTTTATGATTCATTCAAGGTTTCTAAATAGCATGTCTAACTCTTAAAATTATTTTATTTTGAAGTATTTCTGGTTTAGTGATTTCCAATCTGCCTCATTCTACATAAACTACAGGTGGATCGATTTTAATATGGCTCATGTTTTATGCATGGACAATGTAAATGAAACTCAGGACTAGGAGAAAACAAGCTAATGTCAGCATAAGGAGAAGAAAAAAAACACAGGTGAACAGGTTTGGTGTCAAAGGATTTGGAAAGGAGCTGGTAAAAGGAGAGAAGTGGGGGAGAGGAAGAAATTCTGGAGGTTATGCTGTGGGATTTGCCACTTTGTAGCAAAGTTCCTATTCCCTCTTATCTGGGTTGATGCTCTCCTGACATGGCAGTGTCTCCCTAGTACAATAAATGACAAATGATTTGTTATTAAAAAAATTCAATTTGATGACAGCTCTCATCAGACTAGACAGCCTCTACTGTACTTTTCAAAAAGCACAAGCACCGTTCTTCATAGCACACGTTATGGGGTTAACACAGCTGCTCCTTGAGAGGCATGGATAGTTCGTTCAGGCCGCTCACCATCTGGCTTCCTTTTTCTTCTCTCTCATCTTTCTTTTCCATCTGCCAATTTTTATTTCTTGATCTCCTTGGAGCCTTCTCACGAAAGTATGAGTGAGAGAAGGAAGGTGAGTTATAATCTATGGATCCATACTATTGCCTTTCTACCATTTGAAAAGGTATGGTCTAGAGCAGCAATTTTAGCTACTTATATCTTTTTTTTGTTCTGTTATCACATAAAAACAAATTAATCTTTTTAATGCTATAGGGCAGAATTAAAAGTTCTCATTTCTTCTATGAAGGCTGAGTTTTAAAGTAAAAAAATGAGAAAAAAGATGTTTTCATCATGGTAAATTTGTGCTTGTTTTTCCTAATTTCTTTAAGTCTGATTTCTACTTCTGTAAAAAAAATCAGATAAGTCTTTATTAGATTTTCTAATTTAAAGATGTTCTAGAGGCTCCTCAATTCTTGACCAAAGAGTCTGTTTCTCTCCTGTGTTCTTGAACTGATGCTACTGATTGTTACTTTCAGATTACATTACACAAAGCCCCTGGAAAAAAGGCCTTCAGAAGTCAGTGTTAAGTCTCTTGCCAAAAGAAGACTTTTTGCACATCCTTGTTAAATAAAAGAGCAAGCCACAATATAGTCTGAGCCTCGAGTGAATGTTGAGTTCATGATTATTCTTTAAAGGTCAGTGAAAAGAATGAAAAGCACTGGGCAGTGTGTGAAATGGCACTCTCAGTCATCTTGGCTAGAAAATGAATCCCACTCAGGCAGGGCTTGAAATCTTCCAAGAAGACAAATCTTTTAAGGTTGGAGTAAAAGGGCGAGGGGTATGATCGGGAAAATGGAAGGAAAACTACAACCTAGAGTTTCTGAAGGCTGCATAGCTCTGATAGAGACCACAAAGGCCAAAACGGTCATTGTCAGTTGTAGCCCCTCCTTTTAAAGAGTTATAGTTTGTCACTATCATTTGAAAGCTCAATAACAAAATAAGTTTTTAGCCAGGTTGAATTGTCAATTTAGCTTTCTTAGGATCAATTTTTATTTTCTAGATCACTGAAAAATAGCAAACCAATTAATCTGCTTTAAGTTATGAGAGGACCTAGATGTAAAAAGGAGTTTTATGTACATATATATGTTAAGGTATATACAGGGTGTCCATAAAGTTCATGTTCAATTTAAAATATAATATATACATATTTTTTCCCTTGTAGGGTGACCAAGAGCACATTGCCTGGATGAGAGTTTAAAGAGGGGACTTCAAGTAAATTAAAACCTTTGTGAATAACTTCAAGTTCACAAGATTTATTTTGTTTCTTTTTATTTTCTGAGTTTTTTTTCTTTTGTTTTATTTTGTTTTTTCACATAGAGTCTCACTTTGTCACCCTGGGAAGATTGCTGTGGCATCATAGCTCACAGAACCTCAAATTCTTGGGCTCAAGCAATCCTCTTGAGCAGGTGGGACTATAGGTGCCCTCCACAACACCTGACTATGTTTAGAGATAGAGGTCTTGCTAATTGCTCAGGCTGATCTCCATCTCCTGAGCTCTAAAGAACTGCCTGCCTTGATCTCCCAGAGTGCTAAGATTACAGATAGGCATGAGCCAGTGGGCCCAGAGAAGTTCACAGTTTTGAATTGACTTTACTTTTTGTAATACTCTATTCAAGTAAGGCGAGCTCAATTGAACTCATTCATAATTAAGCCCTACCCTTTATTATGGTATTTCTTTTGCTTTTTTAAAAAAATTCTTTTTGTCTCTCAAAAAAAAAAATTACAATTAGGGGCCACTGCAAAATACACGGGACATAAGCTAAGGATTGAAATTTTACCTAGCTAATTTCCTGGATCTTTACTAATAAATGAATGGTGTCTTTGACAGTAACAAGTTCTAATTTTCTCTCCCTGCCCTTCCCCTCCTGGCTCCAAATGCTTCAGTAAGAGATGAAGCCCACTGTGTGAAAGACACAATAATACCAAGCATAAAGGGGCTGCATAGAGTTTTTCCTACAAGCTTGAATGTGCAAAGGGATGGTGTTGTTCAAGAATTAAAATCTAAAAGTTGTCACTATTCCACAAGGAAGGCATAGTGGCCAAGGTAAATTTTGACTCAATCATGTCAAAAAGTATTTCCTAAAGTGGAAGGTTTCCCCAAAGGCACTAGAAAAAAAAGTATTGCCAGAACAATTTAAAAGAGATGGACCAAAATATAAAGGAAACCTATATTACCACCACAGAGGGTTGGCAGTCCAGATACTTCTTCTACTCCGAGGATATTCATGTGATAGAAAAGAAAAACAGAAGTTGATTTCAATATTTACTTAGTTATTCTAAATGACCTTGCTTGGTGCTTAAAATAGAGTTAATTTAAAAACTAAATACCTTCTCCTGATTGTGCTACACTATCACAACGCAGATCTTCCTCCCACACATGTCAATGATCTGGCACTTTCTACTGGTATCTATGAGATCTTAAACAATAAATTGCTTTTGTTATAGCTAGCGAAACTTCTTCTGTTTGTTCTTGAAATTTTACTACCCTAAGACTTGGCCATCCGTTATCAGAGTTTCCCTCAAGATAAAGCAGCAGTAGGTAAATGATGACTGAAATAATCGCAGCACGGAGTGGCACAGGCTGTGATGAAACTTCCTAATACATGCAATTGTTAGAATTAATCAGAGTTTATCTAGAGACTCAGATAATCGGTGGATTTCTGGGGCTTGTGAAGACTTGAAATAGCAAGTTAAAATATTGAGAAATGCTTGACCCTGTAGAAATTTTGAATTTGCTCATTCTGTGCTGTGCTTTGGAGAATGTTTGGCAGCATTCCTGGCCTCTACCAAATAGACACCATAGTACACCCCGACCCCAAATAAAAATGTTCCTAGAGGTGGCCAAATGTCCCCTCAGGGACAAAAATCCCCCCCAGTTGAGGAACACTGCTTTAAATTGCGGCAGAAAGATGAAGCAATTCACCTTGCAATGCCATTTTTTTTCTTTTCTGCTTAAATGTATTTGCAAACAGCCCACCCCCCCTTTTTGCTTTTATGCCTGAAAAATGTGACAAATCTTTGGCAGCTTTGTGTTTTTACTGTCTTTATTTCTTCTTGTAATACTGGAAAATGACTCCTATAGATTCCCACCTCCCTGTCTGGTCTAGTGCCTGTCCTACGCTGCTCAGCCCTTGTCTCTCTGAGAGCAGAAAAAGCCCCCCCTCGCCTTTCCAAACGGAAGTGGCTCCTGTGCTCTCTCCCATTCCATCATGAGTCACACAAGCAGCCACCTTCTGGGCTGGGGGTCTCCCTAAGGGCACAGACTCTACCCACTGCTAGGATTATTTATGTTCTAGAGCTCTTGGCTGATTGGGCTTCAATGGCTATTTTGAAGGGAAATCCTAGCAGCTTCTGAGACTAAACTTAGGGATGCTGGGGGGCTAAGAAGAGGTTTGAAGACTCCCACTTGGGGCTACCTGAACTCCAGGGAGACTCTAGGACTCTTTGTTTTTCTGAGTAGATGGCAAACATTTTCTCTTCTTTGCTACGCCGGGCTCAGGCACAGCCCTGGTTCTGGGCATTCCTTAAGCTAAACGAGTCAGCTCTATCTCAGGAACCAATGTAAAGACTTCTCTCTGACAAGGATTTTCATCATTCTCCAGCTTACCAGAAAACTTCTAGGAGTGTTCTCTTCAATGTTTTTGACTAGACAAAGGGCAAAGACAAAGTAAGCGAGGCCTCCTCCTTCTTGTTTGTCTGGCTATTTCTCTCCCATATTTACGTCCAAAGCTTTGAGGTACAAAGAATAAATCACTATTTACATTATGAAAAATGAGTAAAGTGCCCTTAGTGTTCTTTATCACATTTGTCTGATCCATATTTCCGCTTTGACTCTATATCGCGTCTACTGCTACTGTAGAGGGAGGATTACAACAAAGCACCGCAGGGTGATGACAAGCTTTTAACAATACCATTTCCTGTAATTTCCCCTGCACTAAAGATCACACTAGTTATTTATTTTTAACTTTTTTTTTTTTACATTTAGTCACATATAGTCCTTATTGCAACCTTGTTGATTAAGTCTCCCTACTCTATTTTGAGATAACAAAACTGATACCTAGAGAGATTAAGGTCACATATTTTAAGTGACAGAGTGGGAATTCAGACTCCGTTGTGACTAACCTCAAAGGCTTTATTTGCAGAAAAACAGCTGATAGATAGATGGGTAGAGAGGTAGCTATCCAGGATGCTACACGATGCTCTTCTCCCTGCCAGGAATTCTCCGAACAGAACACTTAGACATGAAAGTAAGGGGGGTACCCAGAGGTAGTCCACCTAGGAAGCCATTTCTCAGTGTGGGCCAATGAATACCTTCCTAATTACTCACACTGTTGGAGAAGCTGATTCATGAGTCTTATCGCAGACCTAATGAATTAGAATCTCTGGAATGGGTGGTGATCTGCCCCATATCTGTATTTAAAAAAAAAACCTAAACTAGAAAGATTTTTCTGCCTAGAACTTGGGCAAATGTTTCAGAGCCACTGACCTCTGCTGTCGGAAGAGATATACTCCCTGGGCTGCATAGCTCTGGGTTGCTCCTCCAGATTTATTCTGTACACTTTTTCTTACTGAATTCTGCCCCAGGTGGGGGGACACGTGAACTCCTTTCACAGGCTCCTGGGTCCTCTGGCTTCCAGGTGAGTTCAGGTAATGGGGGGAGAGAGAGGCCTTAACAAGACAGCAAGAAAGGGAGAGAAGTGAGAACAAGGTCAGTATTCCTCAGGCTCCATCCTGCCCATTGGGTGCATTTTGGCTCCTTCACACTCCCAAAGGCCACAACACCTATCAAGGCAGCCCTCCCAGCATTAGAAATTTCCAAATTCTCGGAACCATATCCTCCTTTTGTCTATTCGGGATCTGGGTAAAAAATTTCTCTTTCTCCTGCTAGCTCCAGGGTACAGCACCGTCCTTTGTTGGTTTTTGGAAAGTCTGACATCTCTGAATAGTCTCTTTGTTAAAGTCTCCACAGTTTACCCACTTGAGGGCATCTGTTTCCTGGCAGAACCCTAACAGATACCTTCATGAACATGACTCAAGCATCTATAATTTGTCTACTTCTTCTGGGTTATTCTTGCCATATGGCACCTATTAGGGACTTGATTCCCTGCAGTTGCCTCATGTGTTAAGACTTTCTAGTTTCCGTAATGATCAAGTGAGATAAATATGTAACTTTCTTTCCATGTGCCCTCTGTAGATTGTTGGTTCCTGGCCCCTGTTGACAGCACAACTGTCTCCATCTCATTTGCTGGAACTTGGTTGGTCTTAGGGCACTGCTTACTCTCTCCAGGTCCTCCTTATCCCTTCTTCTCTTCCCCTCTAGTCATCTGCCACCTGTTCCCATCAGAGGAACCTTATGTTCACTTGGTCTTTCATGGTTTGTTTGCTCAATGGTACTGGTACTACGGTTACTGAAAGAGCTATAATGTTAACTCGCATGGTCTCCAAGGAAGACCTTTCTGTTCCTTCTGTGTTTCTGGGCATCAGACTTTCCCACCAACTCCTAATTGATCCTCTTTTCGGTGCTAGTCCAATTTCCAGCTTTCTTCAGAAAGCTTGCAGAACTTTCCTGAAATAATCTTTTATTTCATGGGGCCAGTAGTTTCATCTCCCACAGATTACCTCCATGATTCAATAACTTGCTTTTATCAACAATTATCCTTCTAGACAATAACATCTCACCCTCTGAAGGTTCAAAAAACTATCCTGGAGTATCATTCTACAACTAGCTGTCCTCATGCTGTCACCCCCATCCAAACACTCATGTGCGAGTGACAGGCCCTTCTCAGCCTAGCCGCAGTGTAAAATCAGTTCTCTAACGTAAAGGAGATTGAATATATTTGTTCATTGGAGCAACAAACAAGTGCTAGGCATTCTACTAGGCAGTTATTTCTGCCCACACCACACATAAAAATGCAGGCAAGGAATAAGTCAGGGTCTCCTCACTAAAAATCATCTTTCATAGTTCCTAAAGAATTAACCTATGAGTTTTTAAAGAAGGAATTTAAACTTATGGAGAATGACTGAGCCTAGACCATGTAACTGAACCCCCCTGCAGGCTATTCTGCATGGACTAGTCAATGAGCTATAGAAGATTTACAGTGGATACCAAAATAAGGTGCTGTTAATATCTGCTTACCTGTTCTAGTCTGGCATGGGTCCCACGATTTTGCTGGAATATGCTATGTGCACTGACCAGGATACCTGCTTCCTGCCTCGGGATTCTGATTTCCTGGGTCTCAGAACCTGATGGTGATGCCCTGTATCAATGCAGTTCTGAGGTATTCGTGTGTTGGTCAATCAGCAGGGCCACAAGTCTTCCTATGAGGTTTTCTGTAAATGCTGACTCAGGCTGTCAGGACTTCTTACTGTGTGCTTTGGGGCTTTCCTCATGTGATCTATGGTGGTTCTGTTTTCTTTAGGAGATCAATGTTATTCCACAGTTACTGTTTCATTTGCTTTTTGTTAAGTACCTTGTGTCTGGAAAAAAAAAAAGGTTTAAATTTTTCTGGTAGGGCAAAGTCCATAATGTTTAGAGTATATGAACCAAGCCTTCATTTGTGCACATTTAGAAGTCTTCTGAGATTACATCAGGCACCAGCAGCATCAGATGCAGCTGTCTGAGTCCTTCAATCTGGGGCTACCCAGACATGTGATTTATCCACAGAGAAAATATTCTCACCCAAAACATATAAAATTACATTTGTGTTGAAAATAGTTATAACAGTTTATTTTTCATAAAGATTTTTGTATGAAGAAACTAAAGTCTGAAAGTTGAAGAGATTTTTTTTTTTTGCCCATCCCATTTCACATTTTTGTCTTTGCAGTATACATGGGATACCCAAATATGGGTACACATTTTAAGAAAGGAAAAATTGGGCAGCACTTGTGACTCAGTGGGTAGGGCACCAGCCCCATATACCAAGCGTGGTGGGTTTGAACTCAGCCCCAGCCAAACTGCAACCACAAAATAGCTGGGCATTGTGGCAGGCACCTCTAGTCTCAGCTACTCAGGAGGCTGAGGCAGGGGAATCGCCTAAGCCCAAGAATTGGAGATTGCTGTGAGCTGTAATGCCACAGCACTCTACTGAGGGCAATAAAGTAAGACTCTGTCTCTAAAAAAAAACAAGAAAAAGAGAAGAAAAATTTGTATTGAATTTGTAATACTGAAGTCATGTTTGACTCTTGCAATTACAGGTAGTGTTCAATGTGACTTCTGTTCATCTTTTGTTAGTGTTATATATTAAGTATATAATTTTAATATAGGTTTTTCCTTTCTTAAAATGTGTATACTTTTATTGCACTCACTGTATTATAGCGATTTTTGGAGGAGTGGAGTGGGGTAGATATTTATTTTTTTAGTTGTCTTTATTTAGCCTATTTGTTTCAAATATATTCTGCAGGTGTTCATGAAGGGGTGGGATGAGTGTGAATCAAAATTTGTCCGAGAGAAAGATGAACATAAATCTAAGATTTAAAAAATGTTAAACAATCCACAAGCTAGATAATCCATGCATGGTAAACTCGAACACTGCTAGAAATTTTAAGCAGGATCAGAAAGTAAAAGAAGTAATTCACTCAATTAAGTTAATTCATTTTGGCCAAAGGAACCTAAGCCTGCAGACATTTAAGTAAACCCTGTTCTAACCAAACTTCTGATATCTGTGTAAACTCTGGATATTTATGTGGACATTTAAAAACCATAGTAAATCTAGTAGCTTATAAAAATAAGTCTCTTACATTTATTTCCCAAAGGCTATTCCAAGCTACACATTTTTAAATACTTTTAGCAAGATAGAGAAACTCTTCACTCTCAAGAAGAAACAGGAAAGGAAGATTGATTGGTTTTTGAACCTCCTGGAAGCCATCTATTTCCAGATTTCTAAAAGGTGTTACCTTTCACCTTAGATGGAGAACTAAACATTGTCACAAGGGTACTACATCTTCAAATATTAGAAGACAACCTGTGTCTGTCTGTTCTGATTGCATCTGATACCAAACCCAGGTTCAATTACACCCCCAACAGCATGGATAATGTGCCCCAGATGAAATATATTCCCTGTACTCCCTAGTGGAAACCTGCTGAATTTTCTTCCCAGATCACAATGTCCCCTCCTTTGGGGACCCCATTGCTGTGTTGCAGCAGTAGGATTGTGTAGCCATCCCCCTATTATAAGACACTGCTTCCTGGCCACAACTAATTGTCCTGGCGTGGACACTGGACACAAACTGGGCCAATCAGAATCGCTTCTAAAACTATTTGAAATTCATACTGACATATGCTTATCTGTATACAGGGTATCCATAAAGTTCATGTGCAATTTAAAATCGGTTTCCATGTAAATTGCACACGAACTTTATGGACACCCTGTATATCTGTCATACGTCAATTTGATGTCCATGACTTCTGCAACCTTTATGGGAGAATCAAAATATCTACACTATTGTGGTAATCTCCTGAGTGATCTTCCAGAAATCATAATCACAGTGTCATCTGACCTACTTCCAAAACATGATACCTTCTTATAAAAAAAAAAAAAAATATATATATATATATATATATGTGTGTGTGTGTGTATGATCACATCACTTCATTGCTGAAAACCTTAAACAGCCATTATACACAAAATAAAACCCAAATCCACAATATGGCTTAAACACATCTCCATACTTTCATCTCCACACATCTTTGAAGCCCCACATCTCCCACTAGCACTCACCCACCCCCCATCATCATCTCCTCTAAAGGACCACAGGCATAATCTCACGGCCTGGTCATGCTGAATATCTTCTGCTCTTCCCACTTTCCCTTCCTGAAAAAGGAGAGAGAAGAGCAGAGGAGACGGAGAGCAGATTTGGGGAAATTATTGTTCATCCTTGAAGTCCTAATTCAAATATCACCTCTCTCAGAAGCTGCTTATGTCTCTCGTTCACCTTCCAGCAACAATTCACCTCCTCCAGACACCTGTGCCTTGGTCTCCTTCACTTTACACTTGGGACTAAATGTGGAACCCCCATTTCCTATGCCTAGGTCAGTTTCTTGTGAATTTCCTAGGCCTGAATTCCATGGATGGACTGTGTCCATTCATTGATACACTCATTCACCTTGCCCCCGGGGTAAGGGACTGTATTCATTCTTTTCCTGACCAAGGAACACATACACCTATATATACCCTGAGGCTAGAGGCCTAGAGGAGGAGACGGGGAAAGACTGGGAGAGGAACGGAGAGAGCTTCTCTCTCCCCACTTGAAATCTCTCCCTCTACCAGGAGCTTTGGTATTTTCTGTATTCTTTCCTGTAAATCAATTCTGTCTTACCACGGAGGGGTGGGGGGGGAAATAATGTAATGAAGAATAATAAAATACATGTATTTAAAAAAAAAAAAGAAGAAGTGGGGGGCAGGACAAAGTAAAGGTATAAAGTCAGTTAATTTACACATATCTATCATCTATTGAATAAACTGTGTGGTATATCAGGTGCTGAGATGCACAGAGTGGATCTGTGGTGTGTGTGTGTGGCGGGGGGGGAGTAAGGGATGAGCCCTGCTAGTTAGAAAGATAGCTCTGTAGTTAGAAAGACACAGCTAACAGGAAACATCTGATAAATGGTGGTAAACAATTAACTATTAAATTGTATGGTATATGTTTTTCTAAACTATAGGTAGGCAGGAAAGAAGAAAAGTTTTAGGATAAGAATTATCAACAAATATGTCAGAGAGAAGATTGAACATAGATGGCTTGAGTAGGTTAGTGATAACTCTGGCTGTGTAATGTGCTTGATGACTTTATTGCCATCATTCATTGTCTATTGTCTCATCCTCATGATGAGATACTAACATAGAGGAAAACAAACGAATAACTTTCTCAAAGTTATGCCAACACTCCAGAGTATGTCTGGTTTCCAATCCTGACTCTTTCTGAGTACTGCAAGGTAACTGACAGAATATACGGAAAGAAAGAATGAAACTAATGAAAAACCCTCTAGCAAAAGAAAGAGCAGAAGTTGGCAGATGAAAAATTGTAAGTAGTGCGCTATTTCACTGAAGACAAAGAGTAGTTTAAAGAAGGCAATACAGTGAAAAGTGTCAAAAACTGCAAAATTATCAAGAAGATTGCATATGTCATACTTTATAACAAAGGTAGTGATTTTTTTTTTTTTGAGATTTCCATGAGTGAGTAGGATAAAAACTATGATTCAGATGAAAGGACAGAGTGATGATGAAGAAGCACCAAGTCTGCCACACAAATAAAGCAGGTAGAAATCAACGGGAGGTACAAGTGGTACCAAGGTCAAGCCAAGACCTTCCTTAAGACAAGAGAGATGTTCATTACTAAAACCAGAGGTGGGAGAAATGGAATGGAGATGAAGGAAGTGAATGAGTGAGGAACACAATAACTCAATTGATGATCAGAGTGGGACTAAAACTTCTGAGATCCTTGAGTTCAAGAGTTGTCTGTAGATGCAGAAGAACATAGGGTGGGATGAAGATGAGAATCAATTAGGCATAGCCTTGATCTTTTTATTGTAAGAACAAGGTAATCTCATAAGCTAAGGAAAGGAGCAGGGATAAAAGTGTTGAAGCCTTCAAAGTCTGCTGCAAAGTCTGCTACAGCTGGATGAGAATGATGTAAATATTCCTTCCATGAGATCCTCTACAATACATGAACCTAACTGCTTATAAGGTATCTTCCTTTCTGATAAAATAACATAAGGCCTATTAGAATTCAAATAATGCCTATTAGAATTACCAAAAGGACTTTAGGATAATCTGGATGGCATGAAAAGACAAGGTCTTCAATGGGAGAAGAAGGAGAAGAAGGAGAAGGAGGAGGAGGAGAAAAGAAAAGAAAAGAATGGACAGAAAGATCAATGTAGAAATTCTGGTTCTTTTTCAAAATTACAGCATGTCATTGGCAAAAACTGGATGTATGAACCAGATCTCCATTCAGTTCTATTTCTGCTACACTCCACTGCCTCACATATAGTATAGGCATTTAAGTATATGTTAAAACAAAGGACTGTTTTGAAAAACTATACCACGAAAAATATGGTAAAGAGCATCTCTAATATCAAATTTACAAAAGTTTGACTAGTTTCCTTATTTTGTTTTTGGAAGTAAATAATTTGTTTTTAAGAGTCAAACTTTTTAACAGTTGGCTATTTGCAATTGTAAATAATAAAGATTTACCATTTTTACTTAAGCATTGAATGGTTTTCAATCTGAACCTTTTGGTTGAGAACTAAATCATGGATGATAAAAACCAAACAGTGCCAATACGCTTGAGTTCTCTGTATATTCTGGTTAATACTATGCAGCCTTAAAGAAAGATGGAGATTTTACCTCTTTTGTGTTTACATGGATGGAGCTGGAACATATTCTTCTTAGCAAAGTATCTCAAGAATGGAAGAAAAAGTATCCGATGTATTCAGCCCAAATATAGAGCTAATTTATAGCTTTCATATGAAGGCTAAAACCCAATCATAGCACAAGAATACAGGGAAAAGGGAAAGGGAGGGGAGGGGAGGGGGGAGTTTGGGTGGAGGAAGGGCAATTGGTGGGATCACACCTACGGTGCATCTTAGTAGGGTACTGGTGAAACTTATTAAATGTAGAGTATCAATGCCTTTATATAGTGATTAAGAAAGTGCTATGAGGGCTGTCTCTCACAGTACGATCAAAATGTTTCTGATTGTATATGAAGCACATTCTGCCCTATGATTGCACCAATGTACACAATTATGATTTAATAAAATTATTATAAAAAAAAACCAAACAGTGAACAGTTTTCAGGCAAATATGTGAAATGAGCCATGTTTATATTTGGATATCTTCTTCTTCTGACCTTCTGTATCTCAATTGGCCAAGAACCCAATTTTATATCCAAGTTTTTAAGACCTTGACCTTCTACATCCTACTGCCACGCAAGGAGTCTAGATTAGAAGAAGATCCTTCAAGCAAATCACACTTCATTATTATCTCATTTTGGACATCAAATCCTATTCACAATGGATTATATACATGAAAAGTTATGATCTGAGCCCTTTTTTACATCCAAAAGATGATAAACAAAAACAAGAACACAATAAACAGTGTTGAAAGATAAACAAAACGCTTGGGGAAAATATTTCTGGAAGATTTATTAAAATCTAATGTCAACTACAGAGGACTTTCACAAACCATAGGAACAGGCAAAATCATATGAACAGAAATTAAACAAGGAGAGAAATGAGAGATCAAAACATATAAGGAGATGTTAAAATGCAAGTAAAAAAACAATGAATGAATACTTTTTGAATGACAGGTTCTCAATTTTCAATAAAATACCAACTATTGGTAAGGTTGAAGAAAATCACGCTTCCATACTTTGCTGATAGGAATGTCAACTTCTTAAATAGGATGGTAGGCAATTTGTCAATATATATTGAAAGTGTGCATATCCCTTGACCCAGTGATTTCTCTTTTACGTATTTATTCCAAAGGAGCAATCAATCATGTGAAAAGATAGGCAGAAAAGTGCATGAGAAAATGTGTCACGGTGGAGTTTCTGATAAGGAAAACGGAAAAGAATCTAATTACCAAGAGGAATTGTTAAGTAATTTTAGCACATCTATACAATGAAATTATCTGTATCCTTTTAAAATGACAATATATAACATTTGGTGATATAAAATGTTATTTTTGACACATTTCTAAGTATAAAATGAAAGTTTAAGACATTTTGCCATAAGTATATCAAAATATCATGCTGTGTACTTTTAATATAAATAATAAAAAAGAAATTTTGAGAACAACATGTATTAAATAGTACACACAATTATATATATAATTAAATATATCCACACAATTATGTTCAATTCTTAAGTCTGAAACATTTACAAAATATTGACTATGCTATAAATGGTAAAATTTAAAGTGTTTCTTTTAATATCTTATATAAATGTCCTACATTGCCTAAATTTCTTGAGTATTTATTACCTCACATTAAATGTTTCAGATAGAATTAGTATTTAGAATTGGGAAGGAATTGATTTATCATTGATCCCATCATTTTCAAATGGTAGCTGAGAAAGCAGGTGTAGAGATATGAAATGTTTTGCCTGGTATCTATGAATTATCCTCTCTCTCAGTACTCTTTCTTTTCTACCATACTGTCTGAACATGAGTAAAACATGCACAACAAAGTAACTTTTTTAGATATTTTTATACTGAAGGAAAAGGGTCATCATTTATACTACACTTCCCATTCAGTTTAACATATTAACTTCTCTCTATTTGAAAAACAAAGAGAAGGCCAAAGTTATCTCAAGGAAGATGTGTTGGAATATTGAAATTATGAAAGTTAGCAAAGATCCTGAAAACTCTTCAACATTTATGACTTTTGTTAAAGCCATATGAAACATACATATTTCACAGAATCTCGAGTTAAGCCATAGCTACAGCAATGGCTTTTGTGACCTGAATGCTAGCTTAATGTCATAAATGGACTACATTTTCAGTTCAAGGATATGTTTTTCCAATGAGTCTCAAATGCAGCTGCTAGAATCATATTTCCATGTCATATTCACAAGAAAACCGTTCAAAGAGAATGAGAAGCTTAGCACAGATTGACGACTTTCTGATATGGGATGTTCAAAGTTTCATATCCTTATAAATTAAGAAATACTCGAATGAAGTGACCAGATGTTCAGCTTCCTTTCTGGGTTCAGAGTATGTGTGTGTGCATGCATACACAGAAACGATTCCTCTGAAGAGCCGAGATGCCTCATCAGAAAATGTGCACCTTCTTACGCTGTCATCATCCTTCATTCATTATCCATAGTGCTCACATTTCAACACCTTGCATCTTATGTCTTCTTTTAGACAAGCTACACAGATTTCAGGAGACATTCTGAAAGAAAGAAAACTGTTTTTCTCCCACTAGAGCTTAGAATGAGTGCCTAGAATGCTAAGTAAAATTTTGGCGAAACCATATGAAACCTTAAAGGAGTTTTAAGATAGCTAATTTTCCCACATTTGTAGTCTAGAAGTCAAAGGATTCTGCCAAGGAGATGAAAGTGAGAAATTGGGGGCATAAACTCTGCTTTAAATAGGTCAATTCCTGTCTTTCCCTTTCATGACCTTGAGACATCCGTCTTTTAAAACTACTGTAGTCTACCTGCTGCCACAATCACTGAGAGAAAAGGAGCTTTTCTCAAAAATGAATACACAGCACATTTTTCAAATAAAAATTCTAACAGCTATTATTAAAACACTATTGTAAGACTCCTGCAAGTCTGCATGAGTGTATTAGGAAATATATGTAACAATGATTCTGATAAAAATTTACAACCTTTTTTTAAGTTCAGAAACAGACTTCTTTTCAAAATTAAAAATTAGTACATATTATTAAGTAATAGTCATGGCAAACAGCCCCTCCCAAAGCATGTTGTAGAGGTTATTGCCTTTATTTCTATTTTCCTTCTGATCTGATCTACAACCAAACTTTTATTTGTCAAATTTTGCAGGAAGCAAATGAAAAACAAACTGTTTCTTGGCTGAGAATATGAATTCTAGGCAATTAGGATAATAAAAATAAATTCACCTTACATTGATTTACACTCTACCATAATAAAACTACAGACTATTTTTCTTACATTGTTATTGTCTTTTAAAATGTTTCTCTAGCAATATGTAAGGGCACATTATTTTTTCTTTGTTTATATAGTTATGGGATGTTTAAACTTTCTGACCCATAAAGCTACATTTCAGAAGTAAACATCTAGTTTAGACTGGTGTCCCTCTTAAGTTGATTGATTTGAGAATGAGGAAATATCTTCTATGAAGATTCTCTCAAATCAGCCTGTTTTATGGCCAAAATTCACCTCTTACAATTTCTTAACATTTGTGTTAAGATAGCAAGTTTCTGGGCATACTCTGTCAAAATACAAATATTCTTGGAAAAGTTAGTATATAAAACCGATAGCACCTTAGAACAGATTTGAAAAGCAAATTATTCCTACGTGAAAGCTAGCTGAGAGTAAAACCCTGCAGAGTTGGGATATGAAAGCAAATTCTCATTGAGAGGTGGTAGTGAGGAATGGGAACCCAGACACTCATTGAGAAATAAGAAAGCTTGGTGGGAACCGGGGAACTAAGATCAGAGTGTGATTCTGGCAGTTTAGCTGAGGAAATACAGATCCATCTGTGAGCTTTGTATTTCTTAGTTAGGGGCTCATCCAGCCACAGTTTCTTTTAGCTCTTTGGCAGGATAGAATATTGACATCTTCTACTGTCTGTCACCAAAGGTAGAGGAAAACAGGAAGAGCAGAGGTCCTTAGGTAGAAGCTGGGGGCGGGTAGGTCCTTAGATGTAAACATCCAGATGGCCACGGGGAAGGTTTCAAAGATAAGACAAAATTAAAGCGTCTCTGCCATTGGGAACAGACATTTAGTTACCCGATATTCTTGTTGCAACATGAAGGAAGTTCGGCCTCTCTCTGTCCTCTGTGGGGTTAGGGACCTAATTTGGATTTGATGAGTTTAGGTGAAAGAACCGGCACAAGGTCCACTGAATAGAAGAGAAGATAGATGAGAAATGTATTGGGTTGATGAGAATAAGGTAAGAGAGATTTTTCAAAATGAGAAAAGGAGTGAGGAAAACAGTATCTACAGCGAAGAGCCTAAGAGGAGAAGGAAGGAAGAAAGAGACAGAATGAGGCGAGAACCAAGGGCCAGGAAAGATGGGGGAAGAATTCAGGACGTTTCACTTATTTTAGAATGTTGTTTACCTTAAGTCTTTGAACATTTTTTAAACTGACTCTTTCGCTTGCATTTAATCAAGTATCATGTACAAACTAAAAAAAAAAAAAAAAAATGAAAGAAACTTAGAAAAGCCAAATTATACATGTCAGAGCCTAGTTAGGATACAGAAATCACAACAGTTATTTGGACAGAAAGAATTTGATATAAAGAATTGTTAACTAGGTATAAAGTTGTTAACTAAATAAGTGAGAAAGTAAAAAGGGAGCGCGAAAGTTACAGTGGAAGTAGCAACTATAGGAAGAAGCTATCACATCGAGGGCTGAGGGAATGAAGCCAAGAGGTTGGAATTCCAGTAGCCTCCCCTTATTCTCAGCGGCTACGTTCCAAGCCCTCCAGTTGATGTCGGAAACTTTGAATAGTATAGAATGTAATTGCTGTCGATTGTAACAGGTTTCTGTTCATGTCTTCCACCCACAAATTTAATGCCTTTTCCATCTTATCACACACTGTGGCCATAACTTTTGCAGTCTGAGGTGTGACAGCGAAACTAGCATGAATTTCTTTTTCCTTCTTCACGATTTCATGGATAGAAAATTCGTTCTTACAGTAGATCTTAGCAATCTCATATACTTTTTTTCCTTTCCTTATTAAATTCAGAACCTTTACTTTTTCACTTAAAGAAAGCACTTTATGGCTTCTCTTTAACATGTCTGAATTTGCCAGCAACATTGCTCTTGTGCTTTGGGACCGTTAAGTAAAATAAGGGTTACTTGAACACAAGAACTGAAATACTGTGACAGCTGATCTGATCACAGAGACAGATGCTGTAAGTGACTAGAGCAGGCAAAGAGTCAGGGCACATATGCTGGACAAAGGAAAGGTTCACATTTCCAAATTCCAAAACACTACTCAGAAGAGTATGCGTTTTAAACCTTATGAATTGTTTATTTCTGGAATTCTTCATTTAATATTTTCTGGCCTAAGTTGACTGTAGGTAACTGCCATCATAGATGGCCAGACCATGGATTAGGGAAGATGGCTATAGTAAACTGAAAGGATTGGAGGAAAGATCTTGTGGATTTGCAATTCAAACATCTACAGAGGGACATTGCTGAACTGATGTCTCCCAGTGTCTGATAAGGCTGGTTCTATTCATGTTGAATAATCTGCAAATTGGATTCACGTGCTGCTGTGGGACGGGAAGGCCAAGGTGAAGAGGCGTTACTGGGGTGACACTCATAAGAACAGGGCGAAGGCAGGGAGTCCCTAAGAAGGTGATGTGCACTGACAGTAATGAGATGCAACCAGGGAGCATTTGGCCTTCCATTCTCCATCTAGCATCTCTGATTGGCTAAGCATAACAGGAAAGCTGAAATGTGGTTCGTTGGCAGAGACCCAGACCCAGACTCATATTACAGTATGGAAAGTTGGCCTGACAGAAATTGAGAAAAGAGCTTAAGAATTGTCATGCAACCTTTAAAATGTTATTTTTCCAATTGTTTTTTATTCCTTAATTTTGAGAAGAGTTTTGTAGAAATTGGAAGTTAAGAAAGACAAAATGCCCGATATCTTTTACTACAGGTATAATCTGTTTAAAATAAATCAGAGTATTGAAAACCTAGATTTATTTTTTAAAGTAAAATCATTGTTTTATTTATGGAAAATTAGTATGAGATTCTACTTTATTTTAAATCTCCTTCTGTTCTCCTTACTCTTCTTCAACAAATGTCTATGGAATATCTTAAATATGTCAGAAACTATTCTATGTTTGAAATACACCAGGGAATAAAAGAGATGATATCCTTGCATTTATAGAAAATGGGTTTTATAGAAGTAATATTTATAAGGCCATATAGAAATAATTAATTGCAAATAGTATATGACGAATTGATCTGGTGTACCATCCAAGATTACTCGTATTGGCAATTATGACACCAGATACATTTAGAGATGTACTGAGATTCTGTGCTAGTATTCAGGTTTATCCCTTTTTTTTGCCCACCCTCAGATGTATTTTCACTAACTTCTTCCTGCATCTCTAAATAGAATTAGAGCAGTACATGGGATCCAAGATCCTATGAATCCTGCCTTTGAAATAACTTACACCCAACAGCCAAACCGTAAAAGCAATGAACTTTCATCTTTTAGCATCCACTGTCCCATATGATGTAAAGATAATATAGTGTGAGTAAGAGAAAGAGGGAAACGTGAGGTGGATTTTTGAATAATGTTTGACTAAAAAACTTCCTTCAATTAAATGTTAATATATGTATCTTTCTACCATACAGTAATAGTGTACGAGCTCAAATTTAGTTTCTGAGCCACTTAAAAATCATCTCTGTAACTTTATGCCAATTAAAATAACTGCTTCGATTTATGCTGAGATCATGCAGTGTTTGTCAGGACCACTATGGTCACACTAAATTTATCCTCCACATTTATTTTTACAGATATTTGGGAAAAACTCCAAAGAGCAGACTGGAATTGTGATACTCCCTCATAAAAATCCCAAACCCCTTTCTCATGGACCAGAAAAGAACCTAAGACACAGGTGTTACATTACAGTTTTAACATTTTAAAAAGAGGTACGATCGTCAAGGTGTTAGAAATGGTGGGTTCACTGCCAGCAGAAATATTTAAACTAAACCACACACACTTAAAACATTATCCGCCCCAGAGCTTTACATAATAGGTGCTCCATTAAGGTTTGTGGATCACATTATTTTACTAATTATTTGTAACAATCAGTCAATAAAGAAGGTCTCTGGTATCCCTTAGCAATTTTTCTGTTAACTGCCCTCACCCTTAAGACAGTCTTGCTGTTTCCAAAAGTTAGCCTTTCACCTTTCTAAGTTTCTCTGCACATAGGTCAGACTCATTTTCTCAATTCTGCTTCCTGATCTTGTGTTGCTAGGACATTTTTGAAACGTTGCCCTATGGTAGGGGAGAAGGCCACACATGGTCTTTTTTGCTATTCTCCAACAGTGTTTCCCCAAAGGATGAATCTCAGTTCTTCGTTCTAAGATACACGAATAAACATGTCATCTCATTTTCTATATGATTAGATAAAATCAGCCTGTAAGTAAAACACCTTCATAACCTACCTGAGCATATGACTTGAATACTGTTAAAGCACATCTCAACATCTTGTCCAGATAACTTCTGAGCTGAGAAGTTATGTTTGGCTCCAGAACACCAAGCCCGAACTTTACCCTTCTCCCTTTGTCTTTCAGTGTCATTTCAACACTGACTACTGGTTGGAAAGTGTAGGTCAGCAAAAAGAATATTCAAATTGGGTACACCTCCACCTGACCTGTGGTGCCATTGGAGGGATGAAGGCCACAGATTTTCTGGGAGAAAGTGCTATTTCAAGACTAGCAGTGCTGACTGTGAGCTTCACAAGTCCTGCCAAATTTCCCTTTGGCCTTCAGTGACTTTGCTTCCTCCAGCTGCCAGCTATGCCCTATTAAATGCAAACAATTCTAAAATAACATTTCTCCTCATAAAACACAAAATAACAAAAGCCGGGGTTCTGAGCAACGCATACTACCCTAGGATAGAGTCTGCCTTTGAACTGTTTTAGACTCTCATAAAGTGAAAGAGCATTGGTCAGCTATTGTCTTTTTAAGGCATTTGATCCAAGGTTGGTTTATCTTGTGTCCTAGATTGGGTAAGAAAGTCTTTATATTATAAAACTATAAGAAAAGCAATGCTTCCTGAAAATGAAATCATGTCAAATTTGATGTTTTGTTTTCCATTCACAGAGTGGACTTCCTATTCCAGGAGTAGCTGAAAATGAGCAGCTGAGGACCATGAGAGAAAAACAGATTTTGAGTCATGTTTAGTAGAAAATATTATTAAAAATAAAATCTTCTTGTAGCTTGTGATCTTGCTGTTATGAAACACAGTAGCATGTTTTTTTTTCCTTTTTTTTTCAAATGAATTTTGTTTTTAATAAGTTTGGCTAAAACTATAAATGCTTTTGGCGAGGTCAACTTGAACTTGTGGTTTTTCCTAGCCATTGGGGTCTACACCTCAGAGAGTTTTTTGTTTTTACTGGAAGTTTAAATTTTGTTGACCAGACTGGCAGTTTCTTTGTGAGAATACTTGGGTTCTTTAATGGTTTCTTTTTTGGTCTCTTTTGCTGTTTAAAAGAATGACTTAAGGATAAATTTGGTGCCTTGTATAGATAAATAAATCTGACAAAATTATAAATGACTCAGTTAACTGGAACAGGAAGGAGAAAATAATAGTGAATTAATTTAAAAAAGAAAACGCATCCCTCAAGAAAATGCATGAAACCGTAACAAAGACAAAAGCTACTTTGGAAAAAAAAAGTTCAGTATTTTGAGGAAAGGAAATAGTCAATTCTTCCTACTGTTGAAAAATAACCAACCAACCAACCAAGGCATCAAACAAAAACAAACCACCAAAAATAATACAGTGATATCTTCTCCTCTGATATATAATAGTTAAATTTGTATCACATGAAATAGTTCACATTTTATTCACGTATCTAATATATTTTAGAATGTTTATGTAATAATAAAATTTTTAATAATATCTTTTCATTTGAAAATCGTTATGAACAAATTATCAAACTTTTGAGACGAATGAGTCACAGAGACTGCAATTTGATGGTGGAAAAAATAGTTAACTCTACAGATTGAGACTGATGAAAAATCAGGCCTTGCCTGCCTGAAAATATGAATATCTGTCTGACACACATAATCTATGGGTGGGTGCTAATAGAATAGATGTGCTCTGTCAGGATGGTCGTATCCATTGGCTGAGAGAAAGTGATGTATGACATATTTTCTTGGCCTCCTTTCTTGCCTCTTACTGTAAGGAGAAGTGAATCTTCTAAAATAGAAGGCAAAAGTTCCTTACTATTATTTAACTCATAGTTCTGGCTTAGGCTGATTCAATTTTTGCAACTATTATGAGGCTTAGTGTGTTCAGATTATTCAGCATTTACTGAATGCCAAACATAGTAACCAGAATAGTTTGATCCAATTCTGCATTGGGGTTAAAAAGGAATAGTGGAATAGTATTAGTGGAAAAGGAATACATGGAATAGTACTATCCATTTGTAAGGAATACCCCAATAATATCTAAAGAAAGAGCATTTTCTTAATGATGCAAAAGACATTTAAGTACTTTAGAGTGCAAGATATTTTGGTAGTTTTTAAGACACATATTCAAGATATATATACATGTGTATATACATGTATGTATATATATATGGGAATGTATATAGAATGGAGTTAGATATATTAAAATTTGGGGTTAATTCTAAACATTTAGGTGTACATAAGTGAATCCGAATTGATAAAATTTTCTGACCTTTAAAGTGGGAACACTAATATTTACCTCATGAGGACTTTTAGAGATAAATTAACATAGATAAGGAACCTAGAACGATACCTCGTATATGGTAAGTGTTCAGAATTAATTCATTCTCCTCATCCTTCTTTTCTCCTTCCAGGGCAGGAAACCTGTTTTAGAAAGAGCATAGACTTTGTAGGAAAGGCCGAAGGGAGAGGGGCAGCTAACCATACCTTGTTTGAATGGAATCTTCAACACCTGCTCTTAGTCAGGTTCTCAACTTCCTAAATTTCCTCATCTATAAAATAAAACAACACTTATATCATAGGAAATACACGATTCAGTACGAAAGTTTTTAGGTACACGAAAATCAAGAAACATAAAGTAAGTTTGGAGGAACAAATGAAACCCTGCCAGCAACACCAATAAGCTGAGCAAATTGAAACTTGCACAGGTGAATCAGAAAGGATGCTGTTGACTATGTTTCTTGGAAATGAAATAATGGAACATAACAGAGTCTTATCTCAAAACTTCTGGAGTGACCTAGTGTGTGAGGATTATAAAAGACAGCAGTGACCAGCACTGTGCTAGAGACACGGTGACCATTTCCTTCTTCTCACAGCTTACTCTTGAAACGAGAATTACGGGATCAATGAAAATAAGCATTTCATGCACACAGTTATCTGAAGCCATTCATAACTGGTCACTTAGGTATCCCATTTTCTGTCTTCAAAAATTGTTAATATGCATTACTGGATTGTTTTGGACTTTCTATACGTGGCTCTAGGACAATAGAATAAAATGTAGTGTCAACCTCAAACCTTGATAGGGCCACTGAGTATCTGTCTTTTCTTGAGGTTTTAAATTATATTTCAAGTCCTTCAGAGGTTGCTTTTGAGGTTTTAACATGCATGCTAAAGATAAAATCTAAATTTAAGATATCAACACACCGCATGAACCTATGCCACACTGTGCTTGACCCCCAAACCCTCCTTCAGAGCGGTGGGTGAAATGAGATTTATAGCATCAAGAGTTCGCCACATAGTGTGGTCGTTGACTTTCTCAACTGGTGCCCAGTAATCTGTACCTTCTGGTATTTCCATCTTTGTGTAATCTCCTGTCTTGAATGTGTTGGCTGGAACCACTCGCTCACTTCCAACAGTGTACGGATGTCACTTCTGAGATTAGGTCACTAATGTCTGTAACTTCCCTCTTCTAACAGCGCTCTGTCTTTCTGGTTCTCCTCACTTGCTGTTCTGATGAAATAAACTGCCATGTTGTAAGCGGATGTGTTGTTGCAGCTTTGAGAACCAGAGGGCCTAGCCACATGTGCCTGGATTTCCTGGCTCAGAGACACTAAAATAATAAACAGGCTTGTTTTAAACCACTATATTTGGTGATATTCTGTTATGCGGCAATAGATAACTGATATAGATGAGCAGAGGTGACTAAACTTGGGATGGAATTATGTGGATTAAATTGAAAAGGAGAACTAATTATGCTTTGTTTTCAAATGTAAATCAATATATACATCTTTTTCATATCCACGTAATTATTTAGAAATCATAGTTATTTTGGTGTCTTTATGCAATTTTCCTGAGCCTTCACTTTTACAACTACTTTTTTCCAAAGTTCTTAAATAATTTGGCAATTCCTAGACATCTTTCGAAATGAAAAACAAGAAGCCAATGATGCTGAGTAACACACTGAAGCTTGTCTAAGCTCCATACAGTTCCTGTAACGTCAGCAATAGCTGCTACATGATTCAGGCTAATAGCTTAAGTAGCCTTCAGGACAAGCAGATACACTTTAATTAGAGAAAAGTTCATCCTTTTTATATACTTCAAAGGTCTCACAAAAGACAAATAAAAGCAAATCTAATAAAATTGTCGGAAGCCATTTTAAGCTCATGTCAAACTACTAAAATTTTTCAAAGTTTTTGTCAAGAGATTGGTCACAATCCACTTTCCTCAATTTGAAAAGTTTTATTAATTCCCCCTGCAAAAAACTAAAACCAATCAGACTGCTCAATCCTGTTTATTAAAACAAAATCACGAAGCCCGTCTCTTTGTCTGGATTGGCACTGGCAGTACACTCTGCTCCCAATGATCCATGTAACTGCCGCCAAAAAGCTTCCTGCCTTGCAAACCACAAAGGCTAAGTAGAAGCCATCTTGCCTAGGAGAGCATGACAGTCAGCATCCCAGACAGGAGACTCATCGCTCTACACACTCCCAGCCCTGTCGTGGCCAGGCCCTGGCTTACCCAGAGTAGCCTTTGCTTAGATCATCAGGCTTTGAAAGTGAATTTTTAAAACTTGTTTGGATTTAGACTATATTTTGTGGCATTCAAAATATGTTTTTGCTACAAGCAGTTTCCAGATTAAGAATGAGATAGATTCTACAGGTTTGTCCTTAAGTTGAATGTTTATGTATGTTGGAACAAGTACATTCACCTATGACCTGTAATAGCCCCCACTTGCAAGGGTGAGTCGTACATCAGTTGGATATTTGTAACCCAAGGACTTACTGTAACAGCCCCTACTTGTAAATGAGTTGTATGTAAGCCAGATGTTTATAACTCGGAGATTGCCTGTGTATATATCCATGTACTTATATAGATATAGAGATCTGTATGTACTTATTTAGTATATAGTTGAGAGAGAAAGGAAGAGAAATTCTTATAACTTTTTACTATGTTATCCTTTAAGAATTATATGCTACCTAATGTCCTAGCAAGAGCAAAAATATTTCATAGCCAGAATGACATCATGGGAAGTCATCTTCTTCCAGCAAATATTATCAACAAAGAAACTTCAAAGAAGTACATCTACTAAGACATAGAGCTCTACTCTAAATTACGCCAAAGTTGTGTCTGAAAAATGTAAAATTAGTCATTGACTTTTTAAGGTATTCTGTTGGACAGAACAGTCTACTAACTGACAGCTGATTATTGGATTTAACATGTTAACTACATTTCCATGTTTGGGGGCTCATGGATTTCCTCTATTCTACGGCCCTGAGATGACTGTCTAACTCTAGCCAGATGTTTTATGAGTGGGTAAACCACAAATCTATTACTAATACTAGAAAAGAGATCTAAGTGTCTTATATCCATAATAGTTCATGAATATCATCATCAAATGCAAAAAGAAAAAATCTCTCCCCGGATCTATTGACTGCTTTGAATTTATTTCTCATAGCATTGATTGGCTAACATATTTAAACAATTACTTATTTTTATCTCATGTTGACAAACTTCCTTTCACCAAAAGCCCAGAAATTTCACATAGATAAAAAATAATTTTATAGCTTCATATTAATTACATAGTTATGTATTCACCTGTATACAGCAAAACATAATTTCATACTGGTTAAAAACTAAATTCGTGGCTTGGCGCCTGTGGCTCAACGGGCTAAGGCGCCAGCCACGTACACCTGAGCTGGTGGGTTCAAATCCAGCCCGGGCCCGCCAAACAACAATGATGGCTGCAACCAAAAAATGGCCGGGCGCCTGCAGTCCCAGCTACTTGGGAGGCGGAAGCAGGAGACTCGCTTGAACCCAGGAGTTGGAGGTTGCTGTGAGCTGTGATGCCACGTCACTCTATCCAGGGTGACAGCTTGAGGCTCTGTCTCAAAAAAAAAAAAAAAAAAAAAAAACTAAATTCGTTTTCACTTACCTCTGTAATATTTTACAGGTGTTTCTATTGATTCATTTATTGTAATCAGAATATTAAAAATTGGTATTAACTATATTTCCAGTTAGTCTATGTAAGATCTTTGTATTACACTCAGAGTGAATTGTGGAAGCAAATCTGGGAATCAAAGTAAGAGTGTTTGAAATTTATCTTGTTTTAGCCTAGTATAAAGTATCATTTATTCCATTTCAACTTATTGAAAAGAATTTTGGTTACTGAAATGGAATAATGAAAGAAACTTACGTAAATTAAAACTCTTTTAACAATTAGTTTTACATGATAATTTATTTTAACATTTACAGTATTGAGATGTATCTGAGACTATCATAATCTATAATACAAATAAATCACAATGATTCATTATGAAGACAAAGCTGAGGGAAAAACCCTTTTTGGTGCAAAATTAAATGTTTTTACCATTTTGTTCTTATATCTGTGGCTTTAACAATATCTTTACAATTCCATAAACATTTATACTCTGAGGATTTATTTGTTTTTGTTTTTGTTTTGTTTTTTGCAGTTTTTGGCAGGGGCTGGGTTTGAACCTGCCACCTCCGGCATATGAGGTTGGCACCCTACTCCTTGAGCCATAGGCGCCGCCCCCATATACTCTGAGGATTTATACCAAGGAACCTGGTTAAAATTGTGAATTAAGCTCCTCTATCCATATTTATTCAATGGTAAGTAATCAATAATAAAAAAACTATATAAATGCTCACCCATTAATAAATGGTTAAAAAATTAAGAAACAATATGTACTTAATTTTCCTCCACAAATATTTATTTATTCCCTCTTCTGGGCCAGGGTATTCTGGTTGTCTCTTGAATACAGCTGTGAACAGCATGTAAAGTTCCTAACTTCATAAAACTAACTTTACTCAAAATGGTGTTTATGAATCATTTGTCCTAAGGTAAGACATGTGCATAATGATGAAAATATATGCATAATGTAAAAAGTTACTGATCTAACATGTGGTCAAAGCTATGGACAAGTTAGGTATCAAAAAAATGAAAGAATATAAATAAAAATGTTCATTGTAATTTTTTCCATGTGGCTGGATTTTGAGTGTCTTGTTTTTATCACTCTACTTTTCTGTAGTTTCCAAAGGCTAATTAATTAACATATATTGGTGTATATTTGGAAAATAGTATAACATTGTCTCTAAAACATAAACAATAACTGAATTTGAGGAATAACTCTTCTGTTTCACCTGCCCTAATCTCGCTAATGAAATAATGATGAAAGCTTGAAAGATAGAAGAGCCTCATGGCACATGGTGTGAGGAATGACCCATTATGTTCATCGTACTCCTCCCCCATCCTGCCTTCAACTGACAGGCTTCGTGGCAGAAATGTGCAGAGTCCACCTACTTCAAACTTAACCTCTATCTCTCTTAGAAATGGGTCTCCACAAGACAAGAGGAGGAGGAAAACATCCTCCCTAAAATTTTCTGAGGTTCCAAGACCACCTATCATTTAGCATTCCTCTTCTCATATCCACCTTTGAAGACAAAAGTTGGCAGGTGATGGAAGATTTCATATTGGGAGAGAAATTCGACCTCCTGAAAGGGAAGGCACAGGCCAGTGTAAAAGTGGGGCACTGTTGAACTTTGGTTTTATGGTCCTTAGCTCATGAACAGAAAAGGCTGCAGGGTGCATTGATGTTCTGGGAGTTAATTATCCTGAGCATTTTCACAGGAATCTACTTCCTGGGAGAGCCATGTCAGATAAAAAAGGCCGGAGCACAGACACTGGGCACCATGCTCAGGATGTGTCTCCTCCAGCATTTCCTTCAAGTTCAAATCAGAGAGTCTATTACCAACCAGGGAAATAGCAAAGCCTACCAACAAGAGCCATTTTGTTCTCATTTAAGGGTGAAGAAATAGCAAAAGAACAACAAAAATAATTACCACCACCCCCCCCCAAATGAAAGGATTCTGAAACATAAATTTAAAAAAGGTAATGACTATTCAGAAAAGAGGGGTGTTTGAGGAAAGTTAACTACAAAAAAATTGAACTAAATTTTTTGTGTTTCTGATGACATTCAAGAAGATAGGATACAGTAAAATGAACAATCTAAAGATATGATAGTAATTCTGAAAAGGCAACTAAATGTAAAAGAGTTAAAGACAAAAGAATAAAAGTACAACTAAAATCTGTATTATGAGCAATAACAAGTAAAATCAATATTGGAAAAATATTGAATCAGAATCTGGAAGTTAAAGGGGAGCAGCTCCTCCCGGATGGAGACAATGGCAAAGTGACGCAATCAGAGAGGAAGGAAGTGAAGGAGGGTGAAGGACAGATGTAACCTGGGTACTCTGGTAACCTTGGTGAGATCAGAACAAATGGAACAGATGTCTTCAGAAACAGAAAAGCCTTCCTGAACCCACCAAATGCCAGGCAAAATTATTTGCTTATAATCATGTCCAATTCTTCTTCTTTTTTTTTTGAGACAGAGTCTCACTTTGTCACCCTCAGTAGAGAACAGCTCACAACAACCTCCAGCTTTTGGTCTTAGGAGATTCTTTTGAATCATCCTTTCAAGTGGCTGGGACTACAGGCGCCCGCCACAACGCCCGGCTATTTTTTGTTGCTGTTTGGCCGGGGCCGAGTTTGAACCTGCCACCCTCAGTATATGGGGCCAGCATCCTACTCTCTGAGCCACAGGCACTGCACATCTGGGTGGGAAATTATGTGAATATATTTTAGAAAACATTTTATTAAATCATAGCTGTGTACATTAGTGCAATCATGGGGTACAGTGTGTGGGCTTCATATACAATCTGAAATATTTTCATCCAACTGTTCGACATAACTTTCATGGGATTTTCTGGTTTAGTGTGTGAAAACATTCGTGTTTTGCATTTAGTAGGTTTCACCTGTCCCTTCCCTTATGGCCCCTTCTAAGATGCGCCATAGTGTGATCCCACCATTTACCCTCTCTCCAAACAGGGAATCTTTTTCCCTACAAACATGTAATAATTTTATTCTCTACTATTTCTTGAATAGTCCATTCCTTCTCTAATAATAGTAATGACAACAAAAGTAAAAGCTCTAAAACTTCTAAAAAGTCATTTAATTTTCCTGACAATACTGTGAAGGAAGACTTTTATTCCTATTTTATAAATGATGACAAATTATTGGCCAAAAGTGGTTATTCATTTAGTGATGGATGAAGCAGGAAAATTTAACCAACAAAGTCAGACTGCCAAGACAGTGCTCTTAAAACGACCCAATGCAGCTTCCCAGAAATATGAAGCCTTATACATACTCCCTTAGCTCATACATCTATAAAACATGTAGCCCATTTCTATGCCTGAACCACCACGTCTTTGTGGTGCCTTGATCCCTGCTGGGATGTCTCCCTACATTGTTGCTTTCATTTAAAAATTCTCTTGGCTATTGTAACACATTTCGTTTTCAAGATAAATTTTAAGATAAGCTTGTGAGATGCCATTAAAAAAATCTTATTAGGTCTTTAATAGGTGTTACATGGGATCAGAATTGAACTAGTAGTTTAATTTGGGGAGAAGTGATATCTTTTCAGCATTGAATATTCCCTTGCCCTCTTTGGTATGTTTTCCCCCCTTATTCACATCTGCTTCTTTATCCTTCCAAGGAATTTTGTAGCTTTTAACATCCAGGTTTTACATAGTTTATTCTTTCCGATTTAACCTTGCATGTTTTATGTTTCCTAGGTTTTGCAGCTATTTTAAATGAATCTTTTTTCCATTATTTTTTCCAATTGATTATTTCAGAAATGTAAGAAAAATCCCCATTGTAGAATAGTGATCACCTTACTGAACACGCTTTTTATACTATAGCTCAGTTGACTCTTGAATGTTCCAGCTGTATGTTCCTTTTATTTGCGACAAAATCTGAAATCTTACATACCTCCAAATTCTTTCTCCTATCTCACTGAATTGCTTAAGATATCAATACAACATCAAAAATTAAATAAAAGGGCCTCACTAGCTTTAATTTCCTCCTTTGTAATATTGCTGTTTAGTAATAATACTAATAATATCGATCACAGAGTGAAGTTGAGAGGAGTTGATTAGATAGCATGAGAAAACCCTTAGAGCCGCAAGGAACCTGCACATGGTTTGTCCTCCACAGCACTGACTCTCACTTCACTACACACTGCTGGATTTAGCTTGTTTGGTTTTACTCTCTTAGGACTTCTCTCCCTGTTCCTAAGTGAGCTAGAGCTTTTTTTCCTACATTCCTTATCTAATTTTATTTATTTATTTATTTATTTTGAGACAGAGCCTCAATCTGTCACCCTGGATAGAGTGCTGTGGCATCACAGCTCACAGCAACCTCCAATTCCTGGG